>RJWM01001530.1:0-152927 GCA_004363535.1 Dasyprocta punctata | reverse complement strand
CATTGTGCACATAAAAATATCAAGAGGGTAGAACTCATATTGCGTTCTTACCTCCATAAAAGGGGAGAGTTGAAAGAAGACGAGTAGGTAAAAGGTGTGTTCAGTACTTTGACCATCCTATTGGATTCACAGTGTGCAACTATGCCTAAACTCATCAAGTTGTGTATATTAAACACATGCAGTTGTTGTATATTAATTTTATCTCAATAAAGATCAAAAGAACTCTGAAAACTGTGGTAACTTCAAAGCAATACCAACCAACAATACAAAGGAATCAACTATTGATTCACCAACGTGGAAGAATCTCAAAATCAGTTATGCTGAAATTAAAAATCCAGACAAAAATGCGTGTGCATTAAGTACAGAAAATTCTAGAAAACAGGAATGAATCCACAGTGAAAATTTATCAATGATTGTCTAGCGACATGAAGGAGGGGCTGGAAGGAAAGGCTACAAAGGGAAATTTAGGGGAGTTGATGGATATATGCACTATCTTGATTGTGTCAAGAGTTTCACTGGAATAAGATAAAAACCCTTGAGAGCAGCACCTTTTGTGGAGACGCAAGCAGCACACTGGAATTAGCACTGAGCTCGAAGGCAGGGCTTCCCTCTACAAACCTCAGGAGGACAAAGCATGGGAAAGGTAAAGAGCTCACAGCTTACCTGTTGGGAAGCAGCAAATAAAGACTCTCTCTGCCTTTTCCACACCTCCCCACACCAGATCCTAAGCACCTCAGTTTTCCACTGTCTAACGTCGTAACCTGCACAAAATTACAATACTACAGATTGTGTATATTGTGTACTAGGGTTCAACATTTGTTTCAAATACTAACAACCTTGCAAAGAAAGAATAAACTATAATTTAATGTTGAGGAAGTTTCAAGACAGCCACCTTTAGCCCCACGACTAGCAAAGAAAAGGAAAGGCTGATTTTGAACCCAATCGGCTGATCCTGCACCCTGGGGCTCCGCATAGTGGTTTAGAGCGCTGGAGTCAGGCAGCCTGCACAGGGACTCTCCAGCTAATCAACCTGAGCAGATCATGAACCTCTCTGAGCACCATGACCTACTCTAGAAAACAAGCGTAACAGTAAAGTTTGCTGTAAAGGCTTATTCCAAGTATTAGAGTGGCAAATACAACCCAAACATTTCCTGGAACACGACATTGCTGGAATGATGCTAAGTATCATTATATAATAGTGGTCCCCATTCAAACAACTAAGAAAATCTGTAACTACTCAGAGCATGCACTGAGCTAAAACTAGAATGGACCTCAAAGGGTATCGTACACCACCCAATCCCACAGGTCATATATTTTTCCTTTAAATCTAATTATCATGAAATTTCCCTTCACCAGAATCCCATAAGCAAATCATTCCTTTTTCCTGATTTTTTTTCTTATTCTGCACAACATATTGCTTTTAGATTTCCCAAATCAGCCACAGTAGGAAATTATCAAGCTGTCTTTTCTTCTTGAATCTGCTGTATGGCCGCCTGCCTGGCTCACTGATGTTTGTTCCAGTCCAGGACTGGAAATAGCAGTCCTTAGTTAACACAGGAGCCAAAAATATCACATTCCTTCAGTGGAATAATTTACTCATTTCAGACTAGGCCCTTCTTTCACTGTCCTTATTTTCAAAAGCAATGTAGGTTGTGTTATTCCTTGGCCTCTTGATAAAGTTTCCATATATAGATAAAGGAAACATAATCTCAAGTGCTGATCTTTTCCATTCATTTATTCAAATAAGAGGCCCTGAGTGACCTCATATTAATGTCAAGCATATTTGAAGCTCTAGGAGTAATAGTAACAAGCCAGGAACATGAGGCTGCCCCCTTAGAACTGTCTCCACAGAAAGACTGACAACAAATAACAGTTAAAATAATTGTAGACTTGTAATAAGAGCACAAAACAGGGGGGAATTAGAGTGTTAAAGGGATTGCTGATACAGCCCCCCAAAGATAGTGGTCTCTCTTACAGTTAAACATGGAGAAGGGCCAGGTGGTGGACAGAGATGGCTTCAAAGAAGATACGATCCAAACAAAATCACAAAGCAAAAGAAATGGGAAAGTTAAGCTCAGCAGGTCAAAGTGTGGCTGATGGTGACAGTCCAACTGGTTCACTATCTCGACCAACCTTCAAAGGTCTCTTCTGGTCGTGCAGATGCTAGAAATCCAAAAATTACACCTCCAAGAGTTCCCTGCAGCTAGGGCTCTAGATGTAATTTATTCTTGACTACTTCTTACAAGGAGAAGAGGAGGCAATGGGTACAAGATCATTTTTCTGGGGCAGATTTAGCAAGGATGACATATCTCTCAGCCAGCAATTGTAGCAGCATCTTCCTGATCTCTAGATCAACACTACTGAGGACAGTGGATGTTTGGAACCAACTACCAAAAAGTTGAATCCACTTCCCAATGTGGTAACATTTTTATGATACATAGCACAACTCCTCCTGCTATCTGTCTAAATCAAGCCTTTACCCTGGAATCTCTATGAGTTTTGGCCTTAGAGCATCCCCTAGAATCATGAAAGACCATCCAGTCCATCGAGGTGGAACCCACATGTTCTAACGTGTTAATATCCTCCTAGCAAGCTTCAACCAACAGGAATAAGTGTCACAGATAAATGCTCTAGTCTCTTATCTTGGAAGGGGCACTTCTGAGATGCTTCCTACTTATACGCAGAAGGGAGCCCAGAGGAAATGTCCATGGTGCTAATCTGCCCCTTAATGCACACTTTACTACCTTTCCCCTCTTCTCTACCTCAGTTTCCCAGTCTCTCATTTTCCATGTGAATTACCAACACCCAAATCCTCATCTCAGGTTCTGCCACTGGGGAAGTTAAATTCAGACACACAGTTCACTGATTAAGACACTATAGTTCCCTCATCAAGGCAGTTCTATAGCATTTTTCTGGGATTTGTTCATATGTATCCAGCCTAGAGCTGACTTCTTCAACACTGTCAACAATTCTTCGAGGAGTAGTCCCTTGAATCAAATCTTATTCTAATCAAAATCACCAAACTGGTTATCTGGCTGTCCTAGAGCCATGACTGATTGCGGTGTCTTACCCGTGTTCTGAGTGGAGACTTCCTGGTCTGTCTTCTTTGATACCAGTGCACTTGAGACCTGTTTGCCCCAGATCCAGAAAACTACAGCTATGGTTTTATTCTCCTGAGTCTAATGCATATACCCCTTCATCCTATTTGAAACATTATTTTGTACAGATGCCACAGATCTACTTTTTAATAGATCTCCTTTCATCTCCTTTGGTCAGAATAGGAATTGGGACAATACTTATCAACAGAGAACTGTTTAGATATTAAGGGTACAATGGTTTGTTTCATGCACAATGTTTCGTGCACAAACCTGGTTCACGTTTTTCCTCTAAGAAAACTCAGTTCATGTTTTCTTGTAAGAGATAAACTGATGTTAGTTCTAAGACCAAATAATTCTATTAGTGAGGCATATGGTAAATAGGGGTGAAGTGAAGACTTCTTTATGCAAGTTAATATGCTGAAGTACATAAAATGTTATGAATATTATAATAAATCATCCACAATTTTTAAATGACATCATTCTTGACTCCAGCTTTCCTTTTATAAAAAATAATTAAAGATGTAAAAATACACAAGGTTAGAGTACTGTATATCATGCTCCCCATTCTAACTCCCATTCCTTTTCCAGAGGTGCTCACTACCATGAATTTCATGAAGGTCTTCCAGGCCATACAAGCATAATTTTGTAATAAAGATGAATCCATAAATATTCATAGGTAGTTTATTTTTCTAAATGATTAAAATGATACATTATGTTGATCCTTCTGTGACTTTCTTATTTCAGTCAATAATAAAATTTTAAAATCCATTTGTATCAATATGCATAAATCTATTTAATTCATTTAACTGCTGTGAATAATTATTTTCATTTCTCCATTCACCCACTGATGGATGTGTACATTGCTTCTAGATTCATGCTGTTATTTACTTCAGTGAATACCCTTATATGAGTCTCCTCATAATCACATGAAAATTTCACCAAGGACTATACTTAGACATAGAAATGTCAAGTATATTCTCTAGAGTGTGCACGTGTTCAATTTTTCTAGGTACTACCAAATTATACTTTTCCCAATGTGGTTGTAGAAATTTATAATTCCATAAGCAATATACAAAAGTTTTTATTTCTTATACCTTAGTCAACTATTGGTATTTCCAGAATTTTTAATCTGAATTTTATGGGTTCTTATATTGCTGCTTAATTTGCATCTGTGATTACTGGTATAGTTGAACATTTTATCTTCTATTTAAATGACATTCAATTTCCTTCTTTTGTGAATGCATTTGCATACATTATCTGTTGCCTATTTTATACTGAGTCATGGAATGTATGTATCTGTGTATATCCTGCATATTAAGTCTATCTCTTGTAAGTGTTGCTGTATCGTCTTCCAATTTTAGCTCATATTTTAATTTTGCTTCTGTAACCTTTCCTATTAAGAACTTTAATTCATAATATGGTCAAAATTTATCAAAATTTTCATTTATAACCCAGATTTTTAAAATCTTATTTGAGAAAATACTCTGTCTTGGGACAGAGGCTGGCTAACTGCTTGCGAAAACCCACATTCCCTTTAGTGCGATGAGGTCCTAGCCCACGTTATCACACCCTCCTGTGCCCCACCCCTGCATCTGACCCGTGGAGTGCCAGAAGCGTCCAGGGTCCATCGAGGCCTGGTCCCTGAAAGCTCTTGTACGATCTTCTCAAGTTCTTCTTTTCCTTCATTAATAAGGTAGATACAGAAAATCCAGAAATGACCGCCAAGGTCTAAGGTAATATGGAGCCGCTAGGTAAGATTTTGGCACCTGAGGGCACGTGTAGAAAGCTGCCCAGTGAGGACCCAGGGGAATAGAGGCAGGAGTCGGCAACACTAGTGCAGTGCAGTGGGTCGCTAGCAACTCCTGTTCCACTGTGGTCACAGCAGGGCCCGGCCTGTCCAGGACAGCCACTGAAACCAAAGCTTGTCCTATGTATGCTTCTAAAGTTGCATAATCGTCCTTTTTACATTTAGAAGTTTAAGCTCCTACAGATTTATTTTGTGTAAATTGCATAAGTGAGGAATCCATTTTTTTCCTTCTGACAAGCTAACTGTGTCAACCCCATATATTAAATATTTATTAAATAGTTATCACTCCATCATATATCAAGTTCCTAATTTATATGCAGGTCTTTTTGTAGATTACTCATCTCATTATATTATTTATAAGGTGTTTGAAAAATTGAGAAATGTCAAATTTATTTTTAAATAATATATTCATTACATTCTTCAGATCATATGCTCAATTTTATTTTTATCAAGCTTCAGATGCTTTTTCATAGCTCTGACTATAAAGCAATAAACCCAATCATCAATCTGAGAATAGTATGAAAATACACAGTTTTCTCTATGTCACCCAGCTTTTGGGACACTTAGTACTGTTGGTTTGGTTTGGTTTCATTTGGTTTGGTTTCGTTTGGTTTGATTGTTTTTCAGAGAAATCCACAACTTTTTATAGATAACAAAGTCTGATCAAACTAAATCTTGTTTGAGATCTTTTCTTCAATCTTGTATCTGTAAGAAAAGAAATTCACTCTTATTTAATAAATAACAAAAACTAGAACACTTAGAGCAAAAGTGGAGTAAACCAAATATAATCTTGACCAGAGATTTGCTTTTGAAGTTTCCCTTTACTTAAAGCTAATTTTCTTCTTAAAGAAAGTTTCAGATTACTGATTTCATATTTTTTTCTCAAGAACCATACATTTTTAAAAAAGAACTATAATATTCATTATCTGAATTTTTATTAATGTTTATTTTGGGGAATAGGTTAGTATAATGTTTATTTTATATCCTTAAACAATATTTGTAACTTTTGTTGTAATGTACATTCCTGATTTTCATTAAGTTTATTCAAGTACCTCTCTACGTATAAATCTGATTTTTTGCTATACTCTACTAGTATTTTATTTTCTAACTTTGAAACTGGGCTGTTGGTATGTAGTTTTAACTGTGATCATGTGTTAGTTCTTTATAGTGCTACCAAATTTATTATTATAATTTGGATATTTTGCTGAACTTTCAAAATAGAAAGTCATATTATTGAAAATAATAATACATGTGTCTCTGTCTCCACAAGTTAGATAACCTTGGCTTAAAAAGACACAGTAGTTGATAATGGCATACTTGTTGATTATCTCACCTTTTTTCAATTTTTTTTTTGGTTTATATTATTTGGAACTGTTATTTGGTGCATGAAAATTTAGCATTACTCTGTCTCCTAGATTATTAGCTTTTTATTATGACATTACAACTTCCTTTATGATAAATCTCACGTCTGCAGGCTTCTTATACATGATTCTGCTTTTAGTTTATTGTCTACCATGGTGACTTCATTCCCAGTGTATTTTATGATTTATGTTCTCTGTGGGTCATTTTAATTTAAGATGCAATTCACAAATATCTAACTTTTAATAAATATGATTAAAGCTGTAAATCTTCACTTTTAATATTCAAAACTATTTCTTTTTATTTTAAACAGAATAAAAGCAAGCAAAATAAAACAGAACAAGCCAATCATAACAAACCAGTGCAAGTGACACAGGACTTCAAAACAATACGAAATCAACAATGGTTACCACAATGCCCCTTGTTGTCTTCAAAACAGCTGTAGATACCTTCAGACATAGTAAAAATTAAACAAAACAGAACAGAGTAGAACCCAATAGAAACAAAGCAATGGATACAATAAAGGACTTCAAAACAAGATAATAGTAAATCCAAAATGGCTACCATAATATATACTACTATCTTTGAAATAGCTGCCCAAGCCATCAGATATAACAAAATCTAACAAAACAAAACAGAATAAAACCCAACCCAACAAAACAATGAAAATAATACAGGACTCAGCCAGGCGTGGTGGCACACGCCTTTAATCCCAGCACTCGGGAGGCTGAGGTAGGTGGAGCGTTGTGAGTTCAAGGCCAGTTTGGGCTACAACGTGAGCACAAGCCCAGCCTGAACTACATAGTGTGACCCTGCCTCAAAAACCTGGGGCCAGGAGTTTGGTTCAGCGGCTTAAGCGCCTACCTGGTAGGTGCGAGGTTATGAGTTTGATCCCTGGTACCACCAAAAAAAAAAAATAATAATAATAATACAGGACTTCAAAACAAGATAACAGGGAGTTAATGATGGCCACCACCTTCAGAAGGAGATCCTCCATAAATACCATACTGTGTACTATTATCCTTTGAATGGGTGATCAGACCACCCGCCCTAGACCTGCGAAGTCAGTGGAACACCAAACACCACAAGCATCAAATTGCATTTCACCTCAATAGCTATGGTTGCAGTCTGTTTCTCTGGATCAGCCAGTTGCCTATGGGGTGGGGGTGGGGGACATTGACTCTTCTTGTTTCCCATCCCATGTGTCAAAAGGGGTTGGGGTCTGGCTGTCCCCTGGCAGCAGTGGCCCACACATGGCACTGGTTTGCCGGGAGCTGGGGGAGCTTGCTTCTTGTTGACTTCTTGTTCTCTTCCCTCACAGCCTGTGAATGGCCTTCAAAACTACTTCTAATTCCACTATGATTCTTTAAAGGTGTAAAAAGAGTGGATTCTTAATTAGTCCAAATTCACATTTGAACATATTTTGAACAGGAATCTGGTCTCTCCACTATCTTAGATTTTGTTAAAATATTTTTTATGATTTAATATTTGACCAGTGTTTATAAATGTTCTGTTGTGCATATGTGAAAATATGTGTATTTTCTATTTTTTGAATGAAAGAATATATGTGTGTGTATATACATATATATATATATATATATGTATATACATATAATTGGAGCTTATTTTCAGTTTTCAAACTTCTACAATATCAATGAATTGGTAGTTCTTTGACCTATACACTTCCAAAATAAATAGATTATTATTGCCTCTTAAGAGCATGCCTATATCAATATTCCTTATGATTTTATCAATTTCAGCTTTTTATGTTTTGAGGCTGTATTGTACAGCTGATATTGATCCATGCTTATATCTTATTTGCGAACATTTCTATGGCATCATACAGCATTTCCATTAACTATTATTATTTAATAAACCTACCAAAAGTGCTATAGCTTAAAAAGTAAGCGTGTATTATTGTTCATGAGTCTGTGGATAGGCTGGCCTAAGTTTAACTAGACATACTCTGGCATTTAGGACAGATGGTAGGCTGGTTGGGAGGGGAGCACTCTAGGATGGCCTCAGTCACATGTTTGGTGTTGGTTGGCTGTTGGTGATGACCACAGACACAACTAGACCCAGGTCTCATGTCATCCAATGGGCCCAGACTGGTTCACATGGTGACCTTAGTCTTTTTAACACCTACATTTGAAATAGAACAATGTCACTTCCAGAGCACTCTCTTGACTAAAGACAGTCACAAACTAGCCCAGACCAAGGAGTAAGGAAGAGCACTGAAGGAGGGGGCCTGCAAAGTCACTTGCAAAGGGAAGGGCAAAGATAATTACCATGTTAAAATCCATCATTCACATGCAGTGTCTCTTCTTACCTCTCATACTATTAAATAGCTCACATACATTAACATTGACATACTAATTTAATATGACCTTTTTTCCCCACAAAGCCCAAACTTATTGAATAGCACTATCTCACTTCCAAGTGGGACACAAAATTTGTTTTAAATCACTAAAACTTCCCTGTTCCCATCACGATGTTCATCAGTTTAATTACATCATATTACTTAAATACAAAGAAGTAGGCATGCATGGATTTTACTCTGCACAGTTCATTAGTGCCCGCATAGTTCCCCAGTTTCTTTGTTGTTTCTTCTGGCACCTTGCTTTTTCCTTCCATGTGCAGTTTTCTTCTTGATGAATTGTATTCTTTTCTAGCTTTCAGTGTAATTTCTTTTACTTTTTTCTATTTCCAGAAATACCTTTTCCTTGATTTTATTTTTGAACAATTGTTTGGTTTGCTATTTAATCCTATGGTGATGCCAAATTTTCTCTCTGTAAATTGGTTGATAGGTATATATCAATCAGAATTCCAAATGTATTAGTCTTATGAAAAAGGTCGTTTAATAGAGAATTGATACAAAAGAAGACAATTACTAAAGAGGCTCAAAACACACCCAGCTAAAGCAAAGATTATGTAATGTTATGGGGAAAACTGTACAGAAGGCATCTTAAGGGAGGCATCCTGGCATCCTGGCTTCCTTCCTCCCTCAGCACCAAAGCCGATTGCCCCCCACCCCCCACTCCCCGGGCGTCACCCAGTGAGCGGAGCTCTCGATGACAAAAAGCAAAACTTGAGAACTTCTCTTCCAGCAGCCTTTTTCAAAATCAGGCAACATCTTACGGAAGTGCTAGCGGAACAATTCTCAACAGGGCTGTTGTGTGCTGAATCCAACTGAGAAGAAGAGGTTAGAACTGGAAGCATGAAGGAATGTCTAAAACATCTCCAGACTCTTAAAGAGGAATCACTGTGGCGCATACTTGTAATCCTGCACTTGGGAGGCTGAGGCAGGAGAATCATCACAAGGCCACTTTGGACTACATAATGAGTTCAAGGCCAACCTGAACTATATAGCAAGACCCTGTCTCAAAAAAGAAAGAAAAAGAAAGAAAGAAAGAATCACCACTTATAAGAACAATTTGAGTTTTGCTCCATTGATCTTGAATTTGAAGACTCCCTTCCTCTCCTTCCCAATATCCTTCCAGTGAGCCTCTGGCTTGGAGGCAGCTCACTATCGCCCTTGTAATGCTTATAAGTAAAGTGGTCCAGATCCATCTAATACCTCAGCTCCCCGGTACAGCCTCACACTAAATCTGTTCCTATCAAATGCCCACAGGCTCCCATCTAACGCCCGTCCAGGAAACTGCACCGAGCCATGGTCTGTGGGTAAACTGGCCGCAGAGTGGGCTCCGGTCTCCACTCCCTTTGAGTTAGTTTTCCATCTGCAATCAGAAGGACAAATGTGTCTCCAAGTTTCAAGGACACAGAATGCCAGAAGAATGAGGACTTCCCTTTAAGCCCTCACTATCAAAGAGCAGGATATTGGGAAACGTTTTTAGAAAAAGAACATCCATTTTCAGCTAGAGTGGAGAAAAATGGACATATTCATGCATTGTTGAAGAAAGCATAAATTCTCCTTCTAAAAACAGTCTGATGGTATCTATTTTATAGTGCACATGCTTTCTCTACCAGCATTTACTTCTTTTGAGAGAACTCAATGTGTAAAAATTTATATAAAGATATTTTCTGCATAATGGAAATATGTTGGAAATACCTTCCATATTCATTAATAGGGAATTGATGGATGACACCAGTGCTATGGAATACTGTATAGCTATCAAAAATAATGAGATATATAGGCATTTTTCTGAAGGAATGCTCATCATCACTAAATGAAAAGTGTTAGCGGAAAAAACACAAGTTACAGAATAATGTGGAAATTATCATCCCATTGTTTTCATTTAAAAAGAAGCATTTCACATGCACATATAAATACACAAACACAGAAAATATATAAGCATATGTGTGAAAATCTGAGACAGAATAGTCCCATACAAAATCCATTAGCCCTGGCATCATAGGAGAATGGAAGAAATTACTGAAATTTCTATAACTTTCTTTTTTTGTTTGACTACAGTGACAGTACATTATTTCTATAATTTAAAAATATAATAAAATTTCTTGTAAATGAGCACAAAGTATTTGGACCCAGTAATATCATTAGATGAAATAATTCTATAAACATCATCTTTAAATTGAGCTGCATCATTTATTTAGTATTCATGAACGCATCCAACGAACACGGCACCCAGTCAAACTATATTTAGTAATGCCTGACTTGTACTGGGCACCATGCTACATCCTACTGTGCCACTTCAGAGAAACAGTAAAGAAACAGGCCATCACCAAGGATCCTCTCGGCATCTACACAGGCTGCCAGACATTAGATAAGTAAAACATGCAAATTATGACTACAGCTAGGAAAGAAAAACATGGGATGTTGTAAAAAAAAAAAAAAGTCTGAGGGTGAATATGGGGGTTGCTTGCACTGTGTGACCAATGAAGCCACTCTGAAGAGAACACAAAAAAGCTGAAATCCAATGGTTGGGAGGTGCATCCTTGCAGAAACCCGGCATGGGCAGACACGCCACCTGGCTCCACAGGGCAGGTGGGTAAAGAAGCACTTGCCATCAAGCGTGGTGAGGGTAAAGGGCCAGGGGAAAGCCAGAGTGTTTGAGCCCGTAGAGCAAGAAAAAGTGGGATGAGGTCAGAAAAAAGGGTAGAAACCACAGAACCATGTCTTCCATGGCAAGGACTATGAATTTCATCATGAAACACAGGAAAAAAAATTAATTCAGAGGGCTTCCATGAAGGGATTTATTATTTGGCAAACAGAGTGGTGGAGACATTAAAATCAGTAACTGTGGTGTATTCTAAAGGATTCCCAGAGAAGGAAGTGACTTCCCCACCCGGGAGAACCCCAAAGGCACCTCAGGAGGCTGGACATTGAAAGGGTGACATGGGGTTCACCGGGCTGAGACCAAGAGTCAGGTGGAAAATCATAAGCACATGGAAGGGTGGGCCAAGATGTGGACTCCAAAAGAAAAATCTTAGGGGAAAACGATCTGAATTTCCATGTGGCTCAAGGGAAGAGGGAGACAAGCATGTGGAATTACGCAGTACACAAAGTTTGAGGACATTTGTATAGCATCCTTCTTTTGGGAATGTATCCCCTAAGACACAGGATTTCAAAAACAAAAATATATAAGAATAACTTTTAATAACCATTACCCACATTGTAATCCATCATTCCATGCACCTTTAACTGTGCTATAAAAGAAGATAGATATGACCATAATGGTTCAATTTGATTCCCTATCACATGAGAAAAACATGTTTATCTCTGAGAAACTAAAAAAAAATTATGCAAAGTATTTGTACCATTTTTAACTTCCCATCAGAAAAATGTAAGAGTTTTATTGACTCTACTCCCTCTCTAATGCCTGGTATTGTCAGCTTTCATCATTTCATAGTGTGTGGAAGTATCTCATGGTTAACTACACCAAGCATTTCTTTGTGTTTATTGCCCAGTTAGATATCATCTTTGGTACAGTGTCTGTTCGTGACTTTTTCTGGAATTTTTATCTCTTTACTGTTGTTGTGTCGGAGCCCATGATACATTTGAGATTCTTTTGTTTCCTATCCTGTTTAATTTTAGACAGAAAAATGAACCTGACAGAAAATGGAGAGGCAAAAGAAAATACATCAGCCATCTAGCATATGTCAACCCAGTCACTGGGTAAACTTCATGTGTTGCTTAACTTTGTCCTCTAAACTGCTCTAGGAAATTAAATGTCAAAGATTCCATTGAATAAATGGGGAACCTGAATCTCAGAGAGAACAAGCTAAAGTCACCGAGCCAGGGTGTGACAGAATCTGAGCCAGCTCTAATCCATACCCTGACCTGTTCAAAGTTAAGAGCCTTTCATCCAGATGGGCCTCTGCTCCCTCAAGATCCTGGGTTGACGGGGTTAATGTGACTTCTCTGAGCTCTTCCCTAAAGAAAGTCATTTATTCCCTAGTCCTGGCTTTCACAGAAGGACATTAATCTGCTAATAGCTCTTTTCACCGGAGGCACTTGTCCAACCTCTTCCACCCAGGGACCACTTCTGTGTGAGCACTGACTTTCAAGGAACTGCGGATCAATGCCTGCTACTCCATCTGAAAATTCTTGGCTCTTTGCTTGCTTGCCTCTGGCAGATAAACCAGCCCCTGCCTTAGCACAAGCACTAATACATGTCTGACAGGCTCATCACAGAAGGCAATCAGCAGGTCTCCTCAAAGGCAGGAGCCTCCCAGTGCCATATGGAAACTGAAAGGAAAAGGCTCCGGCCCCAGAATGTCACACACGCAGAAACTCAGAGGAGGATCTAATCCAGGCTCCTGCCGTCCCAGGCAGGCAACTGATGACAAAATCGTTTTCTTAACACACAGATTCAACAATGTCATCCCCATGCTCAATGAGCCCCCGTCAGCTACAAGATATCATAACAACGGCACTGTGTTTTATCTGATGCAACCATTCATCGGTTATAAGTTGTGGCGTTATTTTGTTTACCTTCAGAAAAAAATCTGCCAATTAAAATATGATACATAGTGTTGTGAGACATACAAATTGCTAAGCCTAGCATCTTGTTCTTTGAAATTTTTCATCTATTTTGAGGAATTTGACAACTTATTGCCATCACTTGCAATGCTTAGTGTCTGACAGACAACACTTTTGCATATGTCATGTTATTGAAATGCAATGCAGAATCATCTCTTATAGGTGACTCCTTCTTAGTGCTCATAGTACTTTGCTTTTGCTTTCAAGAACTTGTAAAATTTTTCCCATCGATGCATATTGGCTTCAAATATTAATTTCAAGTCTACCTCCTACTGTAGTTTCCATGCCCTCAGTAGCCCTGTGATCCAATACCAACTCATAATGTATTTTTAAGATATTTTGAATAAGAACAAAATTCAACATCCATAGCATCAACCATGCATAGTGCATAATTGAAGTCAGAATAACATACACAGCTTCGCCTGAGTTCATATGTGCACTGGCAATGAATGACGCCCGTGTTGCCTGCTTGGCAGAGAATGTAATATTCCACCCACAACATGTGACACACAAAGTTTAGAGCTGTTATGCCATAGAAGAAGAAAAAGGTCCATCTCAGAATCAGTGAAGTACAGAAATAAAAACCAGCATTATTGCACATTTACTACATAGTAGACATTTTCCTAACTCTTTTACAAGTCAAAAAATTCAATTTTTACAACTCTACAAGGAAGATGCTTTATACCTGTTTTATAGATGAAATACTAAAGCCTAGAGAAGCCAACACATTTTCCCAAGCCCATATGGGTAGTAAATGGCAGAACTAGTGGTCAAACTCAGACAGCGCTGTTCTGAGGTCTCCTAACCCTGTGTTGTATTGGTCCTCTAAGCTAATGTTCATACCATTCTAAATCAAGAACCTGTGCATTTGGGTCCTACACTTAAACTTTCTGTTTCAGTGATGCTTGGACACCCGAAGCTGCTTCAGTCTTTCTGGCCCTTGCTCATCCCTTTTCTCTTCTTCAGTTCCTTCCCTTCTATTCATTCACCTGGCCAGTCTTTCCTTACCTTTCATTTTTCAACTTAGATGTCACTTCCCAAAGAAACTTGGCAAGACAGCGCTTCCCAAACCAAGGATTAGATGCCTACTCTGTACTTCCATAATACTTGACTTTCCTTTATAGCAGCACTTATCACATTGCTTTTATTGTTGCTGCTGTTGTTGTTGTTCCTTTACAGTGCTCAAAGTCAGCTAATACGTCCTGGTCTAGAGTCCTGGCCAGCTGTCACTCTGATTGGACAGACTGGTGCTGTGTCAGATTTTGTGGCTGCTAAACATTTGATGATGTTGACAGCTAAACTACTTCTGCTTGACTGTCTCATCTAACTGTGAACACTCTTCACACTGTCATCACAGAACCCTGCCCCAGAACATGTCGGGCATGTGATAAGAATTTGTAGCAGAATTCAATTGAAATATGCCACGGTCACACAGTGAACACACAGAATTAGTCTCTTACGGAGTCAAGATAGAGCTGAGATCAAAACAGAAGCTGTCAGGTCGACTGTTCCATCCACTGCGTGCCACAGGCCAACAGGGCTGGTTGCTGAGTTCTTTCAGATTCAAGGCAGGCATTGCAGCAGGTGGGTTCCTATAAGTAGACTAAGGATTATAAAAATACTACTTTCTCTTAGAAGATGTTTTCTTTGGCCAGGAAGTTACTTGCTACATTTAGGAATGAGACAAGTAAATCAGAGTTAAAAATGACTTTGAGCTGTAGGCATAAAGTGCTGATGAGTGCTCCCAGGACAACTTTACTGGCTAACAATTATAAAAATCCTGCCAGAAGTCAGTCACCCTGAAAAGACAGGCCATGAATATAGACCAAAAGATGGAATATGGAGACTGAGGTCAGCCCTGAATCCAATCAAAACTGGTAGACAGCCAGAATTCACCCCAAAATATTAATAAGCTTCCCCAAAATTAGATTTCTAATAAATTTGGGGTGAGGGAATGGAAGAACCCTAGATCTAAAAGAAGATTAAGTGCATTAGTCCTAATTAGAGCTTAGTAGCTCACAAAACTATTAGAAGGATCAAAGTTAATATTGGGGGGAGTTAGTGAGGGATCCACCCATCACTAGTTCTCGAGTTTACCACTACAGCTGAGTTTTAAGTGTTGCCACCCAAAATAGGTTTAATTCAGAGAACACGGTTACTCCTGTATCCCCTTCAAAGCCCCCAAGTGAGAAGTGATTGTGAGGCAAACCCAGAAGCCACTGGAAACCCCACTTCTACCCAGATCACACATCTGCTACAGCTGCCAGCATAAAAGGGCCTCTGCGTCCTTGCCTCCTTCTGTCTGACGCAAGTGCATTTCCTTGAAGTACCTAAACCATGTCTGGACCCAGGCTGGCTGAGAAGTAAAGAAAATATAGCACCCAATCTTCTACCCCCTGCAATCCAAGAAAGGGTGCAGAGAGGGTGAGGTGTCGCTGAGGCCTAGCAGATACATCCAGAACGACAGCCAAGTTGGCTGCAAAGCTTATACTGTTCCACAAACTGTCTTAGCATGGGAAGATCACATAGGAAAATAAGAAATAGAAGTTAAACTTTATTATAGGATGCTAAACGGAAGCCTCTGTATATTACTTTTCAAAAGAATGAAAAGGAGTAGTTAGTTTTGTACCTTACCTTTCTAAATTAAATAGTAGTAAGACTACATATTACCAGGAAAATTGATGAATCCTCGGGTTCATGGCAAAAAGAGTTTACAGTTTGTGAGGATTTGCTGTCATCCATATCACTGTGTGTTCAGAAAGCAATGATTTCTGAATTCATGTACATGGATGGGAGGGAAAACTCAAGATCTTATAACAACAGCGAACCTATGTAGCATCAAGGTCTATGGAGTGATATCACGTGCACTGCCAGATTTAAACTTCATGACACTCTCGCAAGGGTTAAGACGGCACATTTGCCTCCACCAAATCACAGGAGAAATCAAGTTCTCTGAGCATGGAGGTCCACTGGGCACTATGCTAACATCAGGCCCTCCGGACCTTCAGCCAGCCCTTCTGCCACCTCGCTTGTGTGATCTTGGCCCTAGCTGTCACCTCCCTGGAGCAGCGATGCTGGCACATTTATCTACCTGGTAGAATTGTTGTAAGCACCATCCAGATCAACACATTAACTAAACATCCATTCTGGGCTACACGCCGAATTAAATTTGATTATGCCTATGAGGTATAACCTTGGATAAAGTTGAAAGAGCTGAACAAGCACAAACACTTACCATGCACCCTTTCCTTTGTCTCCTTCCAGCAACAGCCAAACATAAGGGAAATTTGGATTAGTATCCCAATTTATTTGTCTCTTATAAACTAAAACTAGAGAAAAAGAGAGAGAGAGGTGTCTGCCTTGGAAAAACTTAAGCTATAATGGAAAAAGATAAAAACATGAGCCAATTGATATTTTCGGTCCCTCTTTCCTCTGATTCTTTCTAGGGCTAATGGTGGATTTCATGCAATGCAGACTTTCATGAAATACTGCCATATATGTATGACCAAAATGCACATATAGTGACTACTTTATGATAGTCTCTAACACTACACTACAGACATCTTGAAGGTGTGGAACCACGGAGAGAAATTAGTTTTATCTTGAATGACAATTTTTACTGATTGGCAGACCTGCTTCTCAACGCACAGTCCAGAAGCCAGCAATATTAGCATCACCTGGAGACTCACTAGCAAAGCAGAAACTAATGCCCAAACCCAAACCTCCTTGCCCATGATCTGCATTTTAACATAATGTCCAGGTAAAGTGGCCACTAACACATAACAAGTACTGACTCTGAACATGATGTTAAGAAATATTCTAAGGTTCTCAACTTTAAAAAAAAAATAAAAGGCCTCCCTAATCCCATGACAACATGAAGCAAGAGGCAGTGAATATCATAGGCTCAATGACAACCAAATCCTACAGTTCTGTGTGTCCCATGTCATCTGACACAGTTCCAGACAGAATTTAAGTATAGTAAATTCTCAATGCTCAGGCAATGAACTCATAAATGCTTTACAGGGAACCAACATCATGGATCTCATGAAACCATCTAAATATGATTTCCTGGGTGGTCTGCACTGCAGTATAACTAGGATGGAGTTGTGTGGGATTCACAGGCACAGAAAGTAAACTAAAGGGTGTCCGGGAGACTGAGTAGTTAATGCTTATCCATTACAAAGTTTATACTTAGGTTAATGAAAAGGTTTCGGAAATAGCAGTAATAGTCAAGCAACTCCATGAAAGTAACCAATGCCGCTGAGTTTCACACTGAAAAAATGGTTTAAGCTGAATCTTTATATTGATACTTTTCCACAATTAATTAATTTAAACAGTAGAGAGAATCTCTGTGGCTCAGGGACATTTGGTTTATGATGGTGCTAGGCTGGGACCCATAGGCCACTACTGAATCCAACAGGGCTCTTACAAGTTTCCAAAGGACAGCAGATGTAAAAAGGACAAGCAACGCCAAGCAGCACTTATTACGGTACCATCCAATTGAATTAATATTCACAGACAATATTAAAATGTCATGTTTTCTAAGGGAAGTGAAAGGTGACAACTTGGAAAGGAATCAGATGACTGGAGACTGGCGGAGCCTGTGCCAAAAGCCAGGGAAGAGTGAAAGCCAGGATCTGGCAAAGAGATATTCCGTGCACAGCCAATGAAATAAAAATAAGGACAAGCACACACGCCTGTGTTTAGAAAAGACCAGAAAGTCACACCACAGGACAATTTCGTAACAGAGGTTTTCAGTTGTGATAGGAACTTATAATGTCTTCCCTATGATAAATCCCTACACGTTAACACTAGTATAAAGATCATTCACCCTTTAGCAGATGAGAAACTAGTTACAGCATGATAGCCAGTTTGTGGCACCACCTAGAGATGTTGCCTCCTGAATGCAAGTCCCTTGCCCGCTACCGTTTTGAGACGACTGCCTTGACAAAGATTTCTATCTATTGCAAATTATTCCTGGGACTCTCATTGATCTCTACACTTCCATTTCTTACAAAATACAATGACTCTCCACTTGCAACCATCCATATAAAACTTTAATAGATTTAAAGAGTGGATCCTTCTCTCTTTTACTTTTGTATCATAGCCAACCACTTCTTGAGTCCTTTGAAGTCTAGCAGCAGTTGTGGCCAAAGACTAAAGACACAGAACAAACAGTTAGCAAATGCATGGATCTAGGCTCTATTTATTCTTCCTTGTGAGGGATAATCATGTGTTGATTGATGTGAGATCTTAAGAGTCAATTATTTGTTGACTGAGTGAAATCAATGTCATGAAATCCCTATGTCATGATTAAAACGTGCAGAATTTCCAACACCTTATTCTTTACTCCAGAGGCAAGTGATTTTTCAGAGATGATCACTTCCTATCAACCAAATCGCCATCTTTCTCAACAATATATAGGCAATAGGTGCACAGGTGTAAGCAACTGAGCTGGTTCCCTGCTTTGAGAATCCTCTAGATGGGATACTTCAGTGCTAAAACTAAGAAAGCCCCAGGCTAAGTGGGACAAGTTACAAGTGTACCCACCCATGTATTGGACACGTGGAGAAGTACAGAGAGAAGCAAAATATCCCACTGTTGTCAAAGGCATTATAGTAGTGACAAAAGAAATTTTAATATTAATGTGCCTTTAGCTGTGCATTCTATGTATGTGATCTCCAGAGTCTCATCACTCAAAGGCACCCATCTGCCCCAGCAAGAAGGTAGGGGGATGTGTATGATTAGGACTTCCAGAGCGAGATGCAAAGGGAAATAAAATGCATTTGTTATTCATTTTTTGAACACTAAAATAGAATTTTCAAGATAACATTTTTTTAAAGTCTCACTTTTTCAATTTCGTCATGGATTAAAAACTGGTAGTCAACTTAACACCAGCTGAATTAAATCAGCACGGTGCTGAGTGTAGGTGGCCCACCTGAGGAAAGCTGCCAGGATAAAAGGAGACTTGGAGAGGAAGAGTGAGGCGTTTCGGGTTCTCCTAAGTGTTCTTGTTTGGAGGAGCTTGTCATGTCTAGCTTCCATGATAGGAATTCGGCCATTATCATTGGAGGAGCTCAGGACCTTGTCGCTGAGAAAGGCTGTGGTTCTCTTTGGAGGAGCTCTGGTCCTTACTTTGAGCATTGCCTCCTGGCTCCGGAGGGGAAGAGGTTAGCTGTTTAATCTCCAGGATAAGTTTCTCATGCTGGCTTCTTGATATGTACTCAACTGTTCTCATCATCAGAGGAACTCAGGACCTCACTGTCACTGAGCATGGCTGTGGTACTTTTTTGGAGTGCCCTGGTCTTTATTTTGAGCATTGCTTCTTGGCTTGAGTGTAGAACACTCAACTTCCTGGCACAGATCCCTCACCCCGCTGGCACAGACTCTCTAGCTTCCACTGCTGACCTTTGGGCCTTCCCAGTGCAGATCCATAAAACAGACTTGCGTGAGTCATTATCGAGGGCTCTGGGCCTCCAGTTGGACTTGCAGGAAACATTGTCAAGGGCTCTAGGTCTTCAGCTGGACTCATGCAGGGCATTGCTGTGGGATTCAAGTCCTCTGCTGGATTTTCTAGGTCTTTACTGTTGTGGACAGATTTCCTGCACTTTCTTGTATTTAACTCTGGGTGAAAATCATAAAATAATATTATAAATTCTGTGTCCTGTATGTAATTGTTCTCCTTGCAACCCCTGACTACAACAAAGATATATAGTATACAGTTCCAATTAACATATCCAGAACCAGGCCTGGTGGTTGAAACATGGAGTTTTTATAACAATGCACAAAGAATGCTTAGGACATGACATGGTGGCAGATCCACTTGGGAAGCAGGAGAGTGACCAGCCTTTCTGACCAGAGAATAATGCCCAAAGGAGGACCCAGATGGGGAACAAGTAATCAGACACTTAGGCAGAGGTTTCTACTTTTAGAACTTCATAATAGAGGATTGAATAGCAAGGCTTTGCTAGACTTCCTTGGTATCTTGGTCACATCCTCTTCGATCCCAAAATGGGCCAATCACCAAGTTAGACCAGTGAGTTAATAGTCACAGAAACAGCCTAAACCATCATTTCTGAACCTCCCTTGGCCCCACCCCTTTCTGAGTATAGAATGGACCCTAAAGCCTGTTGTTTCTGAAGAAATGTAGAAGGTCATTTAACCAAGAGCCACAGCTGACCTTACAAGGCCATGTCTTTAGTCTGCTCTGGCTTCCCCTACAAAACATCAGACGGGGGGTCTTAAACAACAGAAATTTACTTGTCAGCATTCTGGAGCCTGGGAACTGTAAGATTAAGGTATAACTAATTTGGTACCCAGTGAGGGCTCGCTTCCTTGAGCTTGCTTGTGTGTGTATGCGTGTGCCCCCCCACACCTATATCTGCTTCTCTCTGCCTTTCTAGTTCCTTCCCTCTCCTCCTTCTCTCTTTATCTCTCCCCTACTTGTTCTAAGACCACCAATTCTATGATTTCATTTAACCTTAAGTATCTCTCTAAAGGCCTTACCTTCAAATACTCTCACACTGGGGCTTAGGTTTGAAATTTTGGAAACCAAATTTCAGCCCATAGTAATCATCTTCTACCAACTCATTCGTTCTTTTCCGTGTTGTCTTGTTCTACCTCTTTCCTCTCCCTTCTCTCCCTGCCATTCTAGTTGCTTCATGCTCTGTGGTACATAGCAATCCTCCCAGCCTATAGCCCCAGCTCGCAGACTTCTGCATCCAAGTCTATCATTGTGCTCGATAAAGTTAAGGGTTCCTCTTAAAACCTTAATAGGTAATAGAAACACTCCTTGTATGGACCAGAGAAGAACTTGGAGGTACATTAAGTGTGACACAGTCTGCTTGTCTATGGCCTCCATTCACTGTTCCTAATTCTTTCTTCTGGAATATATTAGTTAGCATTGATGCAGTATCACTTCCTTTTAAAATCCCAAAATCTCAGTGACTTTCAGCAATAAATACTTTTCTCACTCACAGGTCCACAGGTCAGTGCCAGTGGCCAGAACATCTACTTGGGGCTTTAACCCAGCCCCATCTGTTCCATATGTCTCTCATTTTGGGATCAACTGCCACCTGGAGTTTTCTCTTCTCCTAGAAAACGCAAGAACCAAAGCCAAACTGCGCAGACTTCTCTTTGCATCGGATCCACTCACGTGGCACCAGTCAAATCCAATCACCTGGCCAAGTCCATCAGAAGAACAGGGAAATGTGCTCTCTCTCCTCTAGGGAAAAGAGTGGGATAATCATGACAAGAGGGAGAGTCAAAGAGGAGGCGATCACAGACACAATTCAGTCAGCTACACAGATTAACATTGGCAAAAGAAGTTCCATACCCTCCTGTCTATCTTGTTGTCCCTAGACATTTTGAAGTGGACTAAACATCTCTTCCTAATTCAATGACTCAGACAAGCAGCCCTGTTTTGTAGTCTCCTGGGCCATCTGGATAGTCCACAGAAGAGTTTGCAGACCAGCAGGTAGAGTACGCCATGATGTGAGAAGAGACAGGAAGCAGAGATGTGTGGAGCTCTAGCTGCTTCCATCGCGAAGGTCTTAGGTCACCGTGCCCTTCTCACAGCGTGCGATATCAGAGTAAATGCCGAAGCTTCTTGCGGCCAAGGGCACTGTACCCAGAAAATGCTGCCACCTATTTTTCTGGCTGCACTCCAAGTTCACACATCAATTTCTCAGTGTGTTGGAATTTATCATGGCTTACTAGTAGGGAATCTGTGCCACATGATAGCAGTCTTCATCCATCCTCCTTCAGGAGATGCAGGGTTCTTTAGAGCACTCTGACTGGATGATCCCCCCCCTCACTTCAATGTATCGCTTGCTCAAAGATAAATGCCCGCCTCTCCCGAGGAAGCCCACATATCTTGGAACATCTCTAATGGCTCTGACTCAACAAATATTTTGTTTCATACCTACACACTAGCCTCTGTCCTATATATTGGGCTATGACAACGGCCAGCTGTGGTTTTTTCCCTCCTGAGGACTCAGTGTAGTGAAAGAGACCTGGTGCACTTCAGTGGCTGCAGGATGTTCAATAGGTATTATGCGTATTGAAGAAGTAGCCCAAGGAAAGGCATGATGTCAGGCAGCGAAAGCTCTTCTCTGTGCTCAGCTGAGGTTTTTCTTTATGTAGCGTCTATCCGTTTGTTCTAGAGGCTCCATCCCTGTGAGATACCAATCTAGTTTCTCTTTCAGATGCACTTTTTCCAAATACCTAAATTTACTGATCGCTTCCCCCCAAATAGTCAAAGAGTAGAGAAGTTGGGGTGAGTCTTAATTTACCTGAGAGTTGGCTCTAGCTACAGGAGATAATTAGGGGTAGTGGAAAGAGCATGGGATTCAGAGTCAGATGTTTTGTGTGAAACCCCTAAGCTGCAGTCCCCTTCCAAATTGAATTCTCAGGGGCTTTATGTCATCAAAATGTGACTGTAGCATCTCCCCATAGTGACGTGGTGGGCACCGTATGAACTTCAACTGGTCCTTACCTCTCACAATTACCGGCATGGAGCAAGCATTCCAAAGTCTGTATGGTTTTTTCGGTGTCCGTGCTTACTGTCTCTAGCAAATAAGCATTTCTGGCCTTCAATAACACCTTTCTTTTATGAAAGAACTGGTTATCATTTGACTTCGCCACCAGGTGGCAGTATCCGAGACTGTTGGGCATTCTTCCAGCAGCTAAAGCAATAATGGGAAAACAGCACAATATTAAAACACAGCGAGTGAATGATAACCGACTTCCAAACCAGAGCTCAAACATAATAAATATTTTCTCATAAAGAAGAAACTACCGGGAGTGTTTGATTTGCTTTATAGCTGTGCATTGCGTGATAAAATGCTCCTGCAGCTTGCTGATTTCTGAACACAGTTCTGAGCCAGGAGGAAAGAAATGATTTATAAGAAATAAAAAGCATTGGGAGAAGTAAAGAAAAAATTGCCTTGGGGCTGAAAGTTAAAATAAAATACGTTTAATTTTAATCTACCACCTATACAAAGGAAAAAATGAGAATCAGAGCTCAAATCCCACATGTTTCAGAATCAATATGAATAAAGTCAACCATAAATACCTCTTTAATATACGAAGTCAGGTGCAGAGCAGATTCTGTCGTTTGTTTTCTGTGTACTGAGTCAACAAGTATTTCCCAACAGTCTGCTATGTGGCAGGCCTAGATGTAATGACATCTGGTGCGACGTGGAAAGAACTACAATATCAGATGCTCCCCGGGACGATCACAAGGGCTTCTCCAGGAAGGCGGCATTTTAGCCGAGCCCAGGGGAAGTGACCTGTCCTGATGAGAGGACAGTGGTGAGGCACAGGAAAGAGATCTTTGGAGAGATGCTGAGACAGGCGGAAAAAATCCAGATAGGGAGAGCAAGCTCTCAAAGGTGTGGCCAATCGTATTCGAATAACAGCGTTGATGCAGAAGATAGGAGAGGAAATAACAGGGAAAGGGGCCAGGAAAAAAAAGAAAGCCATGTCTGCCAAAACAGCATGAACATCATGTGTAACAAGGATGACCAGAAGTTTGTAAGGCAAGAACGAGACCTGTGTGAAGGACAGAATGAGGGTCGGCTGAAGTGATGAAGACCAGCACTGAAGAGGCCAGTGAGAGGGTGTCTGTGCTGGCTTCAGTGAGGAATCAGACTGACTTCAACAGTGAGGATAAAAAAGGAGGTTCAAATGCAAGAGACACACAGGAGCCTGGTGGATTGCCTGTGTGGATTAAGGAAGAGACAGAAGGTTCAAAAGCAAGATGGCGGTCTAGTTTGGGAAGGAAAGTAAGAATAAGGCAAAGGAATAGGAAAGAAGACAGACAGAGATTATTAGGAACACAGAGATATGTCCAGACTATGCTAAATGAGTTGATAAAAAACTGCAAGCTTGACTAGTATGAAGGGGTAGGTTACAATAAAGGATTAGCCCTGCCTGAAGAAGTGAGTATCCGTTGCCCCGAGCAATAAGCCCTTAGAATGCCCTGTCTGATACAAGTATTTACTTCCTTGAAAGCTGTGGTTCATACCGGATAGCATGTGCTAGCAGTGTGATTTGTGGTGGAGGCCAGGAGCCACGTGGTGGCCACTATCTCTGAACGTTGGCCACGGGGCAGTCAACAGTGTCTTCATGGCCGATTCCCAGCAGCACTCAGAGGCAAAGGCTCAGGTGAGCTTCCCAGTTTCCAGTACGCCACAAGTGATGCCTTCTGTCACTGAGAGGAGAGTAACTCGTGCTGCCTGAGTCCCCCAGGAGAGGGCCACCAGGAGCTCACACCTGGACCTCTCCTGGCCTGTGCTCCTCTTCTCTTTGCTGAGTCTGATCTATGTCCTTTCACTGTGTGTGCCCTAGTTCATCTGGGCTACTATAACAGCATCCCATGAGCCGCATGGCTCATGAACAACACAAATGTGTTTCTTGGCTGGAAAGTCCATGATTGCATCACTATCAGATTTGGTATCTGGTGACTGTCTGCTTCTTTGTTCACCGCTGTCTTCTTGCTTTGCCTTCTCATGACAGAACTTAGGTACGGACACTCTCTGGAGTCCTTTTCATAAAGGTACTAATCCCATTTATAAGGGACCCTTTCTCATGAGTTCTTTCCTCCCGAAAGACCCTCTCCAAATATAATCATCCTGGAGTATAGAACTTTGGGGGGCATAAGCATTCAGCCTATAGCACTGTAATAAATCATACTCATGAGTAAATCAGATTTTCTGAGTTCTGTGAGTCCTTCTAGAAAATCACAGAACCTGAAGGTGGCCTTGGGACCCTCCCAAAATGCATGGGTAGAGAAATACAATGCCACAAAGTCAGTAATAATGACTGCAATCCATCCTGTACCAATACCTTTGCTGATACAGTGTTTATAATCCTGGAGATAACCCTTCTTGTAGGCATAATTATTTCTGTTTTATAGGTGAGATACAAGGTCATACCTGTGCCCCAATTGACAAGTTGATTCCTTGCAGTTAGGATTCAAACTGGGTTATCTGACTTTGTTTTTTATGGGGGGAGGTGGGTTTTGTTTTGTTTTGTTTTATTTTGTTTTGTTGGTAGCAGGGATTGAACTCACAATCTTGCACCTGGCAGGCAGGTGCTTATGCCACTGAGCTAAATCCGCAGCCCTATTTTTTGAGACAGGGTCTCACTATGCAGTTCAGGCTGGCCTCAAACTCACTGTGCAGCCGAGGCTGGCCTTGAACTCACAATGATCCTCCTGCCTCAGCCTCCTGAGTGCTGGGATTACAGGCGTGTGCCACCGTGCCCAGCTGGTTGTCTGACTTTGAAGCAGATGGTTCCAACATTAAATGGTTTCATATAATGAAATGGAAGGATAAATATTTTAGATATTAACAGGATTTTGTTTTGTGGACCCACTGTTTTTTTATGCCTTACAACCATTTCCCCGCATCTAAGCCATGGGTACGATTTTCAGTGTTTATTGGCTCAGGGAAGAAATGGCCCTATGAGAAGCAGCAGGAGCAAAGAGTCAGAAGGATGAGCAGTGGGGGGTCAGCTGTTCTTCAGGTTCCCTGAGACCACAGGAAGATTTCCTGGGCTAAGGTAAGGACAAAAGAGAAGTGAAGAGACTTTGGGTCCTGCCCTTGCCCTAGCAAGTACTGATAGATTTGGAAAACCCAAAGGCAACCAGAGCCTGGGGATCAGTGAGACTGTCCTGAGGCCATGCTCCAAATGGCGAGGGGGCAGAAGAAACGTCTGTGCCACCCAGACGGGCCTGAGGCAGCCCCACGGTGTTCCCGTGGCCTCAGTATGCTGTCAGTCTGCAAGATAAGCCCGGAAAGGGCATTTCCTCTACAGCAGACTGGGCCTGGGGCCAGGGTGAAGTTTTGCCTCCCAGAGGGACTGAGAGGGACTGAGTCATGGTCAGCGATGAGAGAGGACACAGTGGGAAAGGATGCACATTTGACGCTCAGACAGGAAGCTGGCCTGGAGCAACAGCACTGTGGGGTTCCAGGTGTTCTCGCCACTCAGTAGCCTGGAGGTCACAGCCTTCCCAGCGCAAAGCAGCAACCCCAGGCAAAGATGCCCACGTCGATGGCAATGGTGTTTCCACCTACGCTTAGCAGCGGCTTAAGGTCAAAACTGGACACTCTCGTAGGAAAACAAAGGAAGTCGCATTTCCGAGGACCCTGAGGGCCTGCACCTAGGTTCTCACCACCTGCTCAGGGTCTGAGGCTGTGAGGAGCACTGTGGCTCCCCACCCCCTTGAGGCTTCAACACAAACGCATCCCAGGCACTGCGGCTGCCACACGCTGCAAATGTCCTTCTCGGCTGCTCCGTGAAGCAGATGGCTCCACTGTGGGTGATACCCCACGGGTAACACTCCTTATTTAGTCTGCCAGGTCCCTGGGTACACAGTTCTGCTTCCTCCGAAGCGCCTGCAAGGACTCCACTGGCAGAGCGTCCGGGAAGAGCTGCTGACCCCTGAGTTAGGCCTGGGACGCGGGTGCAGCAGAGAGCCCCAGCCAGGGGCCAAAGAGCCTGGGCCCCAACCCAGCTCCACCATGGTCAACACCAGAAACCTGTCGGCCAGATGAGTCAGCCTCAGCTTCGGCTTCCTGTCTTTAAATAGAGATGAGCATTTCTTCACCGCTTAGTCACAGGAGCGAAGTGAGGGGCAGATGAGGTCAGGGCGTGTCCAGCCGGAATCGGGAGCAAAGGACAGCGTGACGGTCCCTGGGTCCTTCTTCTCCCGCCTTACCTCCCCTGCCACAGGTTTCAGGGCTGAGTCTTGCTTTTGGGACCTCATTTCTCACCCTCTAAGAGGTCTCTCCAGCCTGCAGCCCCTGCACAGAGTCCTCTGAGGGCTTCCTATCAGTATTATAGTCGAGCAAGTTCCAAGCTCTTTCGAGGGTCTTCACTGTACTCTGGGGGCCTGACCCTGTGCCCTCTGCACAATCTCATCACCTGGAATAGCGTTTAATAGCTGAATTTAATAGCTCCCACTCACTTCTCTTTACCCTGCTCTTGTTATTTTTCATGCCACTTAAATAGAAAACAATTTTAGTGTTTTATCTATTGAAAATTCAGTGAGGCAAGGAGTGGCCTGTGTATCTCCAGCACTTACAACAATGCCGCCTAGATCAGTAGATAACAAAAACCAGTGGAAAGATAGAAAGTTGTATGATAACATACAACATGCATGGTACACACGTGCATACACACACACGCATATGCAAATGCTACTGTCACTGTGTACAGGTGCTACTATAAAGGATTATTCTGAATTTTAAGTGAGATGATGTATAGTTGTCAAGTGCTTAGCTCGAGACCGGTGTATTACTTCTTTATGGCTGCTGTAACATGACCACACATTTGGTGGTTTTAAACTATAAAAAGAGGCCAGAAATCTGTAATCAACATTTTTGGGTCAAAATGAGTTTAGGACGGCTGCCAGCAATCGGTGTCTCTGACTGGATCCCTTCAATATTTAAGGACAATGCCCTCAAGTTTTCTTTTCTGTTGCCATGATCACATCACCTCCTCCTTTGGTGCATAAATTCTTCTTCTAAAGATATATGTCATTGCCTTTAGTATCCACCAGTACAATCCAGGATAATTTCTCTATCTCAAAATCCTTAATTTAAACATGTCTGCTAAGACCCCTTTTTGCTCTGTTCATGGTAACATTCACAAGAATTAATCAGAATTAAGACATGGACATCTTGAAGCCATTTGTCAGCCAACTGGGGACACAGTAAGTGTTTGAAAAGTGCTACCTGTAGTTATGCAGCTAATTATCACACTGTGCCCTATAAATTTATACAACTAAAATAATACTTCAATTAAATAAACTAAAATACAGAAATATATTTGAGTCATAATTACAAGTCCATTTACTACATTTTTAAAAATAAATACTGTATTTTATTAAATGTCACCTGATGGTATTAGAAACCTTCTTCAGTTAAGCCACCCAGTTTTTTACATTTTAAAACTCTTAAATCCAGATGAGATGTAGAATTAAAGTGTATTCGCAATGGGTCGCACATACATTTTCACCTCTAAAATCAGGACATTAATAAAATGATGATGTGTCTTACAACAATAAACATTAGAATCAAACAAACATTGTATTGTGAAGGGATTGAACATCTTATTATGAGGGAAGGATAACAAAGACACAACCTTTTCCCATCTGACATATCCGCCTTACACACATACACACACACACATACAACACACACAGACACTGACCTGGCTGTGAAGATCATGAAGCAGCCAGATTGTAGCCCATAGCGCAAAGCTTCAGAAAGTCTTCCAAGGTCACAGGAAACCTCCTTGACTGTTAGGAATCAGAGCTGTGAACACCTCTAGGGCAAACCGTTTTCACCGCGGGGAAGGAAGCAGGCTAACAACGCAATGAAGAAAGCAGGAGCGTCTGGAGGCAAACCTGCAGGGTGCCCAGCACCAGGCACGGCGGTGGGCACCTCGCTTCCAACTGGGACTGAGTCTGAGTCCGTGAATCTGCCACAAGGGCACAGAGATGGCTTCTCATGTCACCTCACGCGTGGATAAAACATGAGCCATCGTCAAGCAAAAGCCACACACTGGGGCCCAAGAACCAACAGTAACCCATAAACATGTTTTCTTTGGTTCATACACAGATGATGGAAAAGATGATGAATCTTTAAATCTTTTAAATTTACTCTAGTAAAGGATATATGGCCATTTATATATCCTCCTCAAAATACTGTATTTCGCTTTGCACAAACTTATCCCATTGTTCTTGCCACTTTCTGAAGTCATTCTGGAAGTCCTCCTCTGTGAGTGTCTTTACAAGGTGTGACCAGAATTATGGTGAATGTCGCTGCCAAGCACCATCCAACAGAAAAGCCAACAGGTAAAAACATTAGCGTGAGTCTTTATCCATCTTATTCATGGGATCCGGCACTGTGCAACCTTTGCCTCTTCCCCCAAAGTCAAAGTAACTGTGAAAGGGAAACATTTGGAATAGATTCAGGACATCAAGCAGCCACAGCAACACACCTGAAGATACTCAGACATCAGGGTCTCGCATGCTACACGCAGCCATTCTGAATTGGAGACTCCATCTATCCCATGAGGTGCTGATGCGGTCCACTTGCTGGACAGTCTGGGCTGAATCCCAGTTGCCTTTATAACTAGGAAACAGTCCTTCCTCTAGCTCTGCTCCATTCCAACACCATATATAATTTGAGAGACTGGCTCTGGGCTGGACACGTGCACATCACGTTTCCCCATCTAATGCCCTACTTTTACCCTTCTCCCCTGCAAAAAAGACTCTTAGGAGAAGCAAGTATGTTCATACTTTACACTTGAGAATGCAGGCTCTGAGAGGGTAAGTGGTTTGTCTACAGTCAGTGGCAGAACCTTCAAGAGAAGCGTGGGACCTGTGGAGTTTGCAGCACTTGTCCATGTTGACTGGTAGAGTGGCTAACCAAGGCCAAGGAGACAAGGGCTCCTGAGACTGACCACTGAAGCACAGCAATTCTATTCCTCAAAAATTGAGAATCCAATAACTACAGAGAGGAAAAGTAAGAACTCAACAATCAGTATTTACCTCTAATGGGAGGAAATGACCAAAATGGAAGCTAGGCCAGCAGAAGCCCATCTGGGACAGAGATGGGAATAAAGGATTCTGGGAAGTCATGATGGCACCTGGAGAAGATGTTCCAGGAAATGAAGGGGAAGATGGACTCCCAAGCTTTCTCTGTGACAGGTCGGGGTGAGAAGACCTGTACCCAGGCATGGTGCCATCCGCTCTTACCCTGTTCTCTTTCCAAGATGGCTCATCTCATTCTGCATATCAAAATTGTGTTAAGTGATCATTGACCTGACACCTGACACATCAGCGGCAAAGAAAAACAAAGTGTTTGTTGAAAGAGGGGGTAAAATCCAATGATTTGAATGACATTAAGAATGAAATTAAACTAAAAGAAACATGATTTCAGAGTTCAAAGCTTATCCAACCTCCCCGTCATCCCTGTCAGGAGATCATCCAGGTTCTTGTGCATCACCCTGAGGGATAAGAACTCAGTTCCTTCCAAGAAGGCAGTTCAGTCTTCCATACAGATAGTGTTTTTCTCTCAACTCCTCACTGTGACTTTTCTAAAAGACTGTGAGCAAGGCCTCCCTCTGCTTCAATCCCTCCATAGCTCCCCGTCATTCCCACAAAACAGTGCAAACTCCTGAACAGGACTTTCCACCCTTTGAGATTTGCCCCTAGCTCATTTTCTCAGGGGATCGCTACTCCACCCTCCACTCCAGGGAGTCATCAGTGGCTGTGAGTGCCAAGGACCCGACACCTCACCCTTACTGGGCAAACAATGGCTCATCTTTAGGTTCTTAACTTAAATATAGATCAAGTCCTCATCCCACCATCCCGCCTCCCCTCCACACACACATGCCCTCTCACACCCCCTGTAACTGATGCCACGACTTTGGGACTCAACTCCTATAGACTGCAGAATGACTTTTTATTATTAATATTATCTTAATTGACAAATCAGAATTGTACTGCATTTCTAGAATGCAATGTGTTTTGGCACATGTAAACAACATGAAATTAAATCTAAGAGAGTGACTTACAAATGTATATTGAATAATTTCATAAATGAAGGGATGGATCTGCACAATGACTTGAAAGTTTAGAAAACACTGAGCACGTCTTTCTACCTACTGACTGCCATTGTTCCTCTATACCTTAGTCTTTCTTTTATTTCTCTGAGCTTTGAGATGTAATTGACAAACCATATGTTAAAGGTACAACATACATGGGTGTATGTGTATATATGTATTTGTACAGTGAAATGTTTTTTACTATCAAGTCAGTTAACACATCTATCACCTCACACCATTTTTGTTTGTTTCTGTTTTGTTGTGTGGTGAGAACATTGAAGACCTGCTCAGAGCTTTTCTCTAGGATTTATACTTTAAAATGAGTAATGACAACCAGCAGGCAACCATGTATTTTAGAAGAGTCAGAGTTCTTGATTTCATCTTGGTTTCATAACTAGTTCTGTAAATCACATCCATTTGTTTGGCTTCCCTCTTCTCACCTATAGAAAAGAAGGGCTTAAACTACAGATTCCCTAGGAATTCTTCCAGCTCTAACAAGCTAAATGTTTAGCTTCTTTGCTCAAAATGTTTCTTCAACCCTCCATGCTACTTAGGCTTCATCAGACTTAAAGCCAAGCACACATTTTGAAGGCCTAGACGGGCAGGCAGGTAAGTGAATGAGGGGAGGAAAGGGCTCTAGTTTACTCAGGATCCGTGCCTGATAGTCCTTTTCAAAGTACATGACAAAAGGCCATTCCCCTGGCCCAGCAATTTTTCTTTCCCTCAAGTTCAATGAAACAAAAGAATTTTCCTTCAACTAACTAAGTTAGGGGAGGATTTGGATTCTAGACCGATCTTCCACACACATATGGCTCCATTTGAAAGACTTTCCTATTGTTTTTGGAAGCCTTAAGGAAATTAAGCATACGCTCAACATTTTTTTAATAGCCCCGTGAAAATGAGTCAGTTTACAGTGTGTTTTGAAGTGAGCTGTACATTCCTGTGGGTTTGTCGCTCTGGAAACTGGTTAAAACCTACCTCCTAAGTTTGAGCAACTTGAAAACCTATGATTCTGATTTATAAAAACCAGAAGGCCACGTCTCGTAGCGTTGAGGCTGCTGTAGCCCTGACCCCAGAGGTGACCTCAGGTCGACCTGGGTTCCCAAATGGTGAGCACTTTTAGCACTTTGGGTCAGTTGCCAAACTCCATGCCAGATACTATGGCTACCTAATCAACCATCCCAGACACAGTGTCTTCAAACACCAATTTGCAACAGAATGTGTAGTACACGGAAAGGTTCCACAGGATTACTGGTCTCTGTTCCACTCAACATCACCTGGGGAGGCTGAAGACCGGAAACTCCTGGATGAATTTGTTCTCTGGGCCGGAGAGTCTCAGATAGCTGGGAATGGAATTGCTGGGACTTCTCACACACCCTCCCTTTCTGTGTGACCTCTCCATGCTCTCTCTCTCTCTGATGTGCAACTTCAGATCACCCTCCAGGCGAGCAAACATTGTCCACGGAGAGCGTGGAGCACGTCCCAGCAGACAGTTCCAGGCAGAAGCTGTGTTTCCTTTTAGGTCTTTGGAAGCCATGCAGAGTCATTTCTGCCGTAGTCCGCTGGTTAATGCAGTCTCATAACTCTGACAAAGCTCGAGGGAAATGGACATAGAGCCCACCACTCAGTGGAGGTGTGCCACGTCTGTGAGCGTATGGGATGGGGTACGTATTGGTGCTTGCTGCCATCTTTGAAAAATTCAACCTGGTGCGCACCTGCACTATCAGGCAGATCAGGGGCCCATGGACAAATACTGAGAGCGGGCCAACGCAAGTCAAATGACTTGTCGCTGGCTATCAAAGCAGTCAATGGCAAGGTCAGGGCCAAAAGAGGCTTGGAAGACAAGAAGTTCTGGGAGGAAAGTGAGAGGCTCCCCAGCCACCCCGAGTCACAGCAAGGGAGGGCAGAAGAAGCCTTGGGAGGAAGCAGGGGCTTCAGTTCACACCTCAGTGAGAGTCACCGGGCATGAGCTGCTTCACGCATCTCTTCACCCCACCAAAATTCAGCAAAAAAGGGACGCAATGATAAGGTGACAAAAGCACAGGGGTAGGAGTTTGATCTAGGTGGAAGCTGTGTGACCTTGACCAAGACTCCTGACCTCTCTGACCTTTAATGCCTTCACCTGCTAAATAGGCAAACAATGTTTAGAGAGGATTCAGGATGCTTGTGTGTAACATTCTTGCCATAGAGTAGGAAGTCAGTTAATGGCCATTATCATTATTTTACAGATATTTACAAAACTGAAATACATTAAGTTCTGAGAGTTGAAGTTTGCATAATGCTTGGGCAGGCTCAAGTGCGTGGAATTCTGGGACCTCTAATATTTGGGTTGATAGGAGAAAGAAACTGAGTCTAAGCAAAATGGCAGAGATAGAATTTGCAAGTTCAGCATAGCTGAAGCAAAGACTAGATGGGTGCCAGACACTGAACTCATATCTCTATATGAACATAATCAAAGTGCTTAACCTATCACAGCATTAATTTTCTTATCCTTAAAGATGAGATCACAGTACTGACCCAATGATATTGGTATATAAATGACATCATCAATAAAAACACTAAGCAATCTGCCTGGCACTTAGTAAAATCTCAATATGTATTAGTTCTTTCCCCCTCTTTCTTTCAGAGCTCAGAAAGAACAGTGTTTGTGTAATAATTATTTTAAACTCTTCATGATCAATAAAATGGTGGAGTCAAACTTACACCATCCATCCCAATGGACTGATTTGGGCCACACTCAGAGAGCACATTATTTTTTGAAGCCCCAGCTCTGCAGGTACGGTGCTGGCTGCCTAGCATGTAACTAAGAGCCCAACACCAGCCATTGCCCTGGACAGGTTACAAGACGGAAGCAAAGACTTGGCGGGGACTGCCCGGAGGACTTTTGAGTTACAGGTAGTGAGAAGCCTCTTGTCTACTCCTTGTCATCGCTGTGGAAGCCTCAGTCTCACAGGTGAGCTTCACGAGCTCCATGAACGCAACTCCTATGTGTGACCACCGGCAATCTGGAAGGCACTTCTCATTGGATCAGAACTCAGGAGAGTTGCTGGCTCCCTGCCTCACCCCAGCACTCAGCCTTGGCAGCACCTCTAGAGCCAGGGCCAGCAGAAGGCAGCATGAAGTGGACTGAGACCCATAGCGACCTCTCCTCCTGCATCCTCCTCCTCCTCCAGTGCTCTGCAGTCCTTCTCTCTGGCACCCGCCACTTTAGGGAACTGAAGTGCTTGCATTTCTACTCCACAATCTTACTGTCCCCACGAGGGACGTGCTCACTATTGCCGCACACTTCTCTGGTTGGCATCACAGCTCTGCAGGGGATCCTGTTGTCCCCTTCTCACAGTGAGGTCTGGATTCTCAAGGGTTAATCCATGAGTGCTGGAGCTCGACTTGAACTCAGGGCTGCCTAACTCCAAAGTCACCTTGGCATCAGCTCAGTTCTGTTTCTGAAATATTTCACGCACATGTACCTTGTGCTGAGCACTGGGGAAATAGTGACGAGCAGGAAAGAGCTGATGAGGCTCCTGGAACAGTGGGGCTGACAGGTGCTCCAAGAGGACTTTGCAAGTGAAGTTAGATGACACAGTGCACATGATACACCACCCTTGGTGCCTGGCACACAGAGAACCCTCAGTCGTCGGATTTCAAGTACCCAGATAAAGTTAGGAAAGGGAAGGATGCCAGGCAGCCCAGACAAGGGACAGACAGCCCAAGCCAGGACGTGTGTTCCACAGCCTGTTGGCACTGTGACTCATAGTGTGTTCTGGTTAGACTGCTGATGGTGACCCTCTCAGAGTTATCAATGGTACAAACAGCCCTCTGCAGTCTGTGTGCCACAGATTTACCGCCACTGGCTTAGACCGTCATTCAGGAGAGACGCAAGGCAGTGATGGAGCAGCTCCAAATAGAACGTTCAAGGGGCGAGAGCACGTGAATACTATCCTAGGCAGACTGCTGACCAGAGTAGGGATGCTAAGTTTGAGGTAAATTTTGAGGACCAGCTAAAACTTTCATTTGCTTGCCTATAAAAAAATTTTTTTCTTTAAGTTTAACTTTCTTTTAAGGTCCTAAAATAGAGGCCTGAAAGAAAACACAGCAGCTCTGTAGCAACAAAGGTCCCAGTTTCCTCCAACCTCTGTGCTCTGTTATGGCTTCCATGCTCAAGGTTACCTCGTATTCCAAGATTGCTGATGGAGCTCCAGCCGTGGTGTCTCCATCGTAGCCAGACAGAAGGAAGAAACAGGAGTGAGGAAGAAAGGCAGTAAATGTCAACTGTCAATTGCTTTTAAGGAATTTTATTAGAAGTTCTATTTGACAACTTCTGTTTACCTACCTTTGGTCAGAATTTAACTGCAATGCCCCCAAGAAACTGCAAAGTAGGTTGGGATATTTAGCCTTTAATTTCGAGTCATTGCACCCCAAATAAAATTTGAGATCCATTGCTGAGGCAGAAGGAAAGACTCGATATTTGGTAGGCAACCAAAAGACTTTATTTCAAGGCACGTGGTGTCTCTATGACTTACAAGGACCGCCTAGAAAAAGAAAAATGAATGTAATCCACAGGAAGATGGGATTAGGAGGTAGGCTATGTTGGTTAATCTTAACTGACAGTTGGAATGGATTAAGGGCTCCTGGAGGAATGATTGGATTCCGGGGGTGATTTCTTCTTCAGTGGGTTAACTGATAGCTGAACAGGCTATTAGGAGGTGGCTAGCTGGAGGAACTATGTCATGACATGACCTCTGGGAATATATTTACTCCCTGGCCCCTTCTTGTGGGCTCCTTCTCCAGCACCCTCCCTCCCAGATTCCATGAGCTGAGCAATTTCCTTTCACCATGATATTTCTGCCCTGGAGCAGGCAACCATGGACTGACACCCCAGAAGCCAAATAAATCTCTCTACCTTGAAGTTGCAGGTATCAGGTATTTTGTTCCATCAGTGGGAGAGCTGCTCAAGACACAAGCTTTAGCTTAATCCAAGGAAGACTGTCTCTGTTTTCAGAAACCATGGCACATGACTGCCTCATAAAATAGGAAGAATCCCCTTTATTGGAGCAGGGAAGGGAAGCCCAGATACAAGGGCTCAGGAATTCTGTGACAAGGGCTGGAAACAGAGAAAACAGGGATTGATGAATGCTAAGATTCTCTTTCCAATTATGAAATGGAAGGTCTGTCCCCTGCCAAGAGAATTTCTGGTGTCCTCCTGCAAGGTGGAGATTAAAGGGACCCTCTCAAAAAGCCGGAGGTTCCTTACAGGCAGTGCACACTGGGCTTGGGGGCCCGAGTAAAAAGAATGCCATGGAAATGATGGGTTGAGTTTTTAAGTTATATTTAAATTTTAAAGTTATGAAATGTTTTGAAGAAAAACTGGAAGGTTCTGATAAGGGAAAACAAGGGGAAAAAACTGTCAACATTTCTATAAAAATTGCCAAATGGTAGTGTCTTAGTTACTTTTCTCTTGCTGCTGAGACAAAATACCTGGTGCCAGAAATTAAGGAACGAAAGGTTTATTTAACTCAGTTTGTAAAGGTTTCAATTCACAATCAGCTGACTCCAAAGCAGGGTGGTGTGGCAGAAGGGCAGCAGTTCGTGGTAGTGGAAGACTACAAAAACAAAGAAAACGAAAAGGAAGGGGGAACAAGTCTCTTTATCTCCCTCATATTGTATGCAGTTACCCACCCAAGGGTGAGTGTAGCACTCACACATTCTCAGTGCCCTCCACTTACACAGACTAAAGATGTTGACAAAGTGAAAACCCTGGCTGCCTGCTGAGCAGAGCTGGAAACACCGTAACTCTGTTTGCTGAGGTGAGGACGTGAAAACAAGAGGCCCAGGTTTAACAACCTGTCTTTGAAAATCCCACCTGCCCCATAATGACCACATGAGGCTTTGGGGGGACATCCAGTCACAAACCATAACAGGTAGTCTGGAAGCTCGAATAGAAAAAAATGGTCTTTAAAATCAAATATTACTCAGTCCAAATGCAGTTTCCATATTCAGCAACTGTCTATGCATGGAGAAGTTTTTTGACTTCTGTGAGCCTCATTTCCCTGATCTAAAAATAATAACAATAGTAACTGCCCTGAGGAGTCACCATGACAATTCTTTCAGACATTTAACACATATATTCTTCATATCTGACACATCTCCAAAAATGTGTCTCCTGTCTTCTTTCCCACTATCTCTTCAAACCACTAATGAACACTAAGAATATTTTATCCAAATTTTTGTCTCACTACATTAAGTCAATACTAGCACAAATGCATGTTTGTATCTGTATTCTATTTAGCATTTGTCATAATCATTTTGTTATCATAGTCTTTGCAAACAATTTTCATGACTGTGTAATTCTTTAGCTAGTGGATGTATCATACCGAATGCCACGTTGGGAATTAATAGAGTTCTCCTATATTTATAGATAGAGAACATTTCATGAATGTGACCTTTTTTCATTTTGAGTCATTTCTTTAGGAAATATTTTTGGGAGAGAAATCACTGCACCAGTGAGTGAAAATAATTTAAAGACTTCGCTTCATAGTGTCAAATTCCTTTCCAACATTTCATTTTTATGTATGAGCTGATCTCACAATTAAGTCTTTGTTATTTCCGATAAATCACAGGCTGCTGGAGGACAGAAGCTATACGTTCTCATTCAATTCCACCTTCTGTAACAGTGACTGATGATACGGTATATTTAATAAGTTTTTTTTTTAATCAAATGATCATGCCTACTCCCAGTTCCATTGGTACAAAAATGCCTGTTTCACCACATCTTCATTATAACTGAATAGTGTCAGATGGGGAAGGGATGAATGAATTCAGAGGACAAATTCCAAAGCAGATATCACTTGTGACCTTTCTAGAAACTCATGGTCTCTCCTAGGACCTATAAAAGCTGATAGAACCTATGTTCCAGAGTTCCCGTTCCATATAGATCCTTCTTCACATGTATCCACATCTGGAAAAGGCATGTGTTTAAAAGATGTCTTTGACTAGTAACAAAAGCAGGAAGCTTTCTGAAAAATGTTTATATGTCTCTATTACTGTGCAACAAATCACCCCAAAGCTTAGGCACCTAAAAATGTATTTAAGTCCTGATTCTGTAAGTCAGTAACATTTACCCTGGGCAGTTCATCTGGTCTTGACCAGCTTCCTCCTGTACCTGCAGACAGTTCCAGATCAGCTCCTGGCTAGGCTGGCTAGGTAAGGCTGGTCTGCATCGCCCCCCTCCCCACCAGCAGGCTGGCCCGTGCACAGGTCCATGGTGTCTGGAAGGGTTTCAGAAATACAGAGCAGGAGCAAATGTGGCCTCTTGAAGCTGAGGTTGGGGACCAGCACACTGTCTCTCATGCTGCATTCCACTGCTCCATTACTCAAACCCTGTCCCCGGCCAGCCCACATTCCAAGGCTTGGGGATGACTCCACCACTCAGACAAGGTGCCTCAGGGCCACACTGCACGGCTTGTGAGTGCAGGAAAGAAAGGAACAGAGAACTTCGCCATTTGTGCTTCTAATTGCAGTGTTTCCCTATGTAGCAGAATGAATTGATCCACTTGGTCAACCTAGTCTTATCTATAAGGAAGGTGACGATTCTTTCTCCTCAATAATTCTTATGCAGTGGCTCAGAGATTTAAAAGATTTAGATGATGCTGCTTCAGCTAATTTCTTGTGTGTGGGCACTTTAGGCAGGATGGGCCTGGGTTCACATCCTCCTGTTTTGGTTGAAGGTGAGCCTCAAGGGAGTGTACACGGTTGGAAAGCAGATTAAGTCCAGCCTGTCCCTCAGCTGTCCACTGTGTCCTGATCTCAAAAGGAATGACTCATCTTCTTATTTTCAGGAATAAAAGCCATAATTTCATTCATTTCTAAATTGTGCCATATTATTCAAAAGTAAGTTGGAAGGGTTGGGAAGCAGCTAAAATTAGGACAGACACTGCCACAGTTCATTTTCATTCCAATCCCACAGTGTTACCCCTCGTTCTGGCAATGTTGGTTTGAGTCAGACTTTAAAGAAATATTAATCTCCTGGATTTGTGCCAAGAACACAAACCTCCCCCAATGGGCTCAGCATTGCTCTCTGCAGCTCACCGCCCACATGATTTCCAGGGACAGTGGGGAGCCAGCCAGCCACCCCAAACCTACTTGCTCAAAATTGCCTTAATATAAGACCAGTTTACTCCTTTCACAATACAATTCTGTCTGAAAGTGTAAACCACCAGGACATTAATTATTATTAAAATTCCATAATAAATTATAGAATTATGTATTTATACATAACATGCACATTCCTTGAATAAGAAACCAAACCATGCTTTTCACAGTAAGAAACATAAATCTGTTTAATCAAAGACATTATTAGTATATAATACAGAATTATGTATTTATGTGTATAATACATATATGAAATATATGCTGAACTACCATATAACATTATTGGTTTATACAATGATAAAAATGTAACAGTTGTATAATATAGTAACAGTTACGACACCATTTTTAATAGACAAAATACATGAAAACCTGAATATCAGTCAGCAAAAGACAGTGATTTGCTATTTGGTGGCTGCCATTAATGGCAGTCTCACCACACCATGTTGCCTAGGAGCCAACTGAGTATGAACCAAAACTCCTGAAAAACTGTAAGAAATAAACCTTTCCTTTCCTAATTTTTGACATCAGGTATTCTGTCTCGGCAATGAGTGAAAAACAACTAACACAGAATTTGGTACCAGAGGAGTGGGGTCGCTGCTGTGACTATTCCTGACCATGTGGTTCAAGAGCCTTTGGAAATGGCTTGTGGAGAAAGTTTGGAAAGGTTCAGAGATGTCGTCTACATGCATAGAGCTGGAACGGCTTAGGTTGTTCTGTATGGGAGATTCTGGTCAGAGTCCAGGAGACCAGAAGGTTGATAGAAAGCCTGCTGGTAAAGACCAGGCTTCAGAGGTTTCTGCTGGGAAGAAGGACTGCATTGGTTGTTGGACTACACATGATGTGTGTTATGGCTTAGCAGAAAGTTTGTCTGCATTCTGCCCATTCCAAGAGAATTTGCCTGAGACTGAGATTAAGGGCAGAGGATGATTAGTCTTAGAAAAGAAATTACAAGGCAGCCAAATGTTGAAGCAGTGGCCTGGCTACTGTTGGGGACTCTTAGCCAGATTTATGTTGGGAATCAAAGCAAAAAGTCCAGCATGATGATTTAAAACCTTGTGAGTTTGGCCAGGAAGCTGTGGACTGCAGAGATTGAACTGAGACCTTGATTGCTGAGAAGGAACAAAGGCATAAAAATGATGGCCTGGAGGCATCCCAGGAAGCAGGGGGCCTCCACCCTTTGTAGTCTCAGTCCTTCAAAAGTGAAAGAGCTTGCTCAGAGGAAAAAGCCGCAGAGTACCATGTCCCAGAGTGGCAACAGAGGCCATGGGAGGTTTCAAAAGGGTTGCAGCCACACCAGATTCCATAATGGCAGCAGCATAGAGAAGCTGTTCCTCACAATCAGGTTCAGAGAGCTCAGTGATCTAGGCAGTTGACCCCTACAACCAAGAGAGAGGAAAGCCTGGCTACTGCTCCAGCTAGCAGTGGACGTTGGTGGCATCCACATGGCACTGGTTCTAGGTGCAAGGAAAATGCACAGAAAAGGCTAAAGCAGCTTCCGCCTCACCTGCAGAGAGCAATGTGTAAAGATGTAAGGGTAAAGAAAAGGAACATGGATTGTCCAAGGAAAGCTGTGAAAGTTAAGACACCTGAAGGTACTTCAGGGCTGGAATCACTCAAGCCTTTTGGAGCTTGCAACCAGATTGCTTCAGATACTGAGCCGAGAACTCCAGGACTTAATGTTTGCCCTGCTGGATTTTTGACTTCCTTTGGTTCCAATGCTTTGTATTTCCCTGTTTGTAACTTTTGGAATGGTAATGTTTATCTTGTGCCTTTATATGTTGGAAGTGCTTAACCTCATTTTCACTTGCACATGTGGTTACAGTTAAGAGTTTGTCATAGATCTCGGAGGAGTTTTGGGATTTGGACTTTTCAACAGTGCTGAAACTGTTAGGACTTTGGCAACTCTTGGAGAGGGACTAAATGTCTTTTATATTAAGGATGTACATGATTCCTTGGGAGTTCAGGGATGGAATGTATTGAGTGATACTATGTCCACCCAAGTCCTCATATACTTTTGATGGAGCTGAGTCTGGCATTTGTGATCAGTTTGTTGTCTAGCGCTGGGATTGGTGATGTGAGTGCTACACCCACCCAGGGTGGAGCTAATGTACAGTGTAAGGGAGGTGGGTCTTCACCTCTCTTCCTCTTCCACTCTCTCTCTCACACACCAGTGCACCTGGCTGTTGCAGCGGCCATGAATGGCAGCCCTGCCCTGCCACATTGCCTTGGAGCTAACTGAGTATGGACTGAAACTCCTGAGAAACTGTAAGAAATAAATCTTTCCTTCCCTAATTTTGGGCATCAGGTATTTTGTCTCGGCAATGAGTGAAAAGTAACTGAGACACCCAAAATTGAGAAGTAAGGTAGTTTTAAGGTTTGTTTGTTCAGTTCCTCAGCAACATCATAAAGGGCCTAGGGGATTCCTGTCTTTCTCTTCTCTCACCCTCTGCTGGACAACCTTATCCAGACATTCCATGTGGACACAGTAGCATCCTCCAGAACAGGCACAGCTCATCTGGCTTCTTCAAGATTGCTGTGGTGAGGAAGCAGCAGAGAACCCCCAAAATGCACATCTCTTAACTCAGAAGCTGGAGGTGCTTTTACTGTGCTAGGCAGATATTTGGTTGATCCTGCCTTGTTTAGGTTAACAACCAGGGTGATTTGTTGACTCATTTTCAGCAGGGAATTTAAAGCAGTAATTATCAGGTATGGTTTCTCCCAAAGAGGAAGTTTAAATTTAGCTTCTACCTGCAGTTCTACACTATGACTTTGAAGCAGATTTATTCAACATCACATAGAAAACACTAATTGTGTCACATAGTTTGGGGATAAACTAATTATCTACTATTGCTGCTGCAAATGCTAGAACATACCTAATTATAGAGTTTGAGGAATGTGTACTTTGTCTGTGACTGTGACAAAGTCATCCTGTTCAAGCTAATAATTTATTCCAAGAAAAAAGTTGTGTTCTTGTGCCTCACTATCTTGCAAAGTAAAAAAAAAAAAAAGAAAAAGAGAAAGAAAGAAAGAGAAAAATGAAGTGCCTGTCAGTCCCCAAGTGTTCTCTTTCTACAGCCAGGGACTAGAAGAGAATATAGTGCAATGGCCAAGGACACAAACTGTGGCATCTGGGTGTCTGGGTTTGAATCCTGGCTCTACCTGTTTTTCGTTCTGTGATTCTGGCCAACATGTTCAACTTATTCCTTCCATGAAGTCCAGAGGTCTCACTTTCCTCATCTGTGAAATGGGGATGCTGATTATAATATTGTCTGGTCAAGAATATCAGGAGTATTTACAGCACTGAGAACTCCCTGGGGCACCTGAATTGTTTCACCTGTTTCCTCATTTACTTGAGAATTTCTAACAATTCCATAAAATGGATGAAGTTGCAATACAGAAGCCATTTTAAGGATGATTAGAGATGACTGAAGTATTAAATTAATGGTTCCAAAGATCCACCCTCCTCCGTAAGAGACCAGGGCCAAGTAAACGGACTAGGATATTACCCAGACAACACATAAAACACCACCTTTTCTTCCCATCTCCTCTGCTCCAAGCTCAGCCCTGCTCTGTCAGCATTCAGCAATGGCAGCTCTTTCCTCCGAGAATCAAGTCCTGGCTCTCTACCTCTCTTCCTGTTGTCTCCTCTTGCCTCATCCTGAACTCACTCTCATCCTGCCATTTGGCCTTCTTTCCCTCTAGGTGGTCAAGTCCCTCCTCACCCCAGGACCTCTGCCCTGACCCAGAGGTGACCTTCTCTTCTTAGAACACGATTCATGTGTCAGTCTTCAAAGTTGCCCTACTTAACCTCACACTCCAAAATAACCATTGGTCACTCACCGCTAGGTCGCTTTATTTTAATTCACTGTAGAATTTATTACCTGATCATTCCTTTGTCATTTTTCTTCATGAACATACAAAATCTATGAGAATGGGGACCTTGTCCAGCTATGTCCCCAGATTCTGGAACCATCCTGGCATATCATAGACATCAAATAACAGTTGAATGACTGAATGAGACATGAATCCATCTTTTGTTTCCAACTCCACTGCTCTTTCTCTTACAGTCTTTTGCAGGCTGCTTCTAGTGCAGGTGGCTCTATGGTGGGTATTTGAGACATGTGTCCCTTGCATTGCTTGCATTGTAAAAGTCACCATCTGGGTAGACCAACTAAAAATGGCTCCATAATATGGGTATCATGAAAAACAGGGCTCTCCTTTGGCTGGTACAGCCTGGTACAGAATCTCATACTTGATTCATAACCACTTGCAGGGTACGGCCAGCATGGTGGGGTGAACATGCTTGTGTGGGGTGAGGTGCCATGTGCATGAATCATTTTAAAAATGCTTCCCATTGGGGAATTTTTTAAACATTGCCAAGTTGAAAATCACAAAATGTCAGGGGTGATCATGCATTCTTTCTCCTTCCGTTAGACATATGGCCCAGAGGACAAGGACTGCTAGTGAGGTGTTGATTCCATACAGTGGTTCAGACTGCATCTGGGGCATGTTGTCTGCTCTGAGCATCCTGCTTGAAAAGGAACAAATTGGAACGTTTCCCAGAGAGGGCTGCCTGAAGTAGCAAAGACCTCAGCCTGGGGGTGTCTAGCTTAAAAGAGTCCCATGCAGTCCTGGTAGCTGTCTACAAAATCTTGAGTATGGTCACAAAATGGACAGACTTCATTCATTCATTCATTCATTCATTCATCAAATCTCTGTCAAGTATCTGCAACGTGTTCTCCATGTTGGAGATATAGCCATGAGAAAACAAAATGATAAAATCTCTGCTGTCGTAGTGCTTCCATTCTAGCTGTTGGACACACACAGTAAAGAAGTAAATGTAATCATACGATGATATACCATATTGGATACTGGCAAGTGGTGGGGAGTGGGGGCATGGGAGGCAGGTATTTAGTTAGATGACCAGAAAAGACTCAGCAAAGAGATGACACTATTGTTGAGATTGATATGAGGAAGATGACCTGACTTTGGCTCTGGGAAAGGCAGACGGAGCTGTACATGTATGCCAAGGCCCTAATAACAGAATGAGCCTGCTACATTCAGGGAACTAAAAAGTCCAGTGGGAGGAAAGAAATGGGACCATTAAGCAGGCAGAAGCCAGAACCCATAAGGCCCAGAAGATTATCCCAAAGAGGCTAATTTTTCTAATTTTTTAAAGCAGAAGAGAGATTCATATCCAATTTATATCTTTCAAGATGACTTGATTGCTAGGTGGTGAATGAATTATGGAGCAGTGAGAGCTCTCTGTATTCTTGGAATAGAACAAACGTCAAGGAAGAAAGCCACAGGAGACAGAGTGTAGTCCAAGAAGGGACTTCTAGAACCCAAGAGGGGTGAGCACATTGAAAGATGGTGCACATCCTCTGCAGGAGGTTCACAAGACAGAGTTCAGAGAGCAGCAGCTGATAGGCAATTTTTGCTGTCAAATTAGGCCACAGAGTACCTGGATACTTGGTTAAACATTGGTCCAGGGTGTCTATGAGGATGTTTTGGGTGAGCTAAGAAGAAAAGATCACCCTCCACAATGTGAATTGGCCTCTTCCCATACAGTGAAGCCCTAAGGAGAACAAAAGGACTCAGTAAGAGAAACTTCCCTCTGGCCTGTCTTCAAGCTGGACTCTCTGCCTTCTCCTGCCTTCAGATTCAGACAGGGACTGGAAGGCACACCAGTGGGTCATGTAGTTCTTGAGCCTTTGCACTCGAACCAGAACCACACCAGTCCTCTGGGTCTCCAGACTGCTGACTGCTGACTGCCATCTGCTGACTGCTGATGGAGGGATTTCTCAGCCTCCGTAATCACGCGCGACATTTCCTTATAATAAGTCTCTTCATTTATTTTGCATACAAATCTCTCTCTGGGAAAGGAAACTAGACTAATATGGTAATACAGGGAGGGATGTGGCAGTGAGGGTGTTCAGCATCAAGTGAGATGTTGACCTAAAATCCTCGTAGAACTGCTTCTAGCCCTTGAGGAATAGATTCAGCCCATGTCTTTGGACATCAAGGGTATTCTTATGACAACTTGATTTCCCCATAGGTCTGAAATATTTGCTGGCTTTTTTTTCCATTTCCTCTTTCCTCTTTCTGAATCAAAAAAAAAAAAAAAGCATAGTATATGAACATGGTAAAATAACCATACAAACAGTTTTTCATTTGAAAGCAAAATCTTTTGTCAACCCCTTTTCCCCATAGCTAACCAATATTTACAATTTCTTATTTATCCTTCTAGTGAAATTACATGCTGTGTCAGCATGCATGCATATATAGATCCTTTCATTTAGACACATGGGATTGCACTCTGTAAGCTGTTTCATACCTTGCATTTCTTTTCAAAACATGTCAAAAAGTAAGCCTTTGGGGTCACGAATTTTGGTGCTGCTACACGAAAGGCCCAAATATGATAAAACCATCTCTCCACTGGGTGGAAATTTTTCAAATTTCATCTTTCTGGGGAAGTAGGAAGTGAGAAATAGCTCATGTGTAGCCCAGTGTCATTCTTTGACATTGCTACAAGGCCATCCAGCCAATTAGCCCTATGAGGTCCAGGAAAGTCCCTTCTTTCTGTCTTTCCTTCTTTCTTTTCCTCTCCTTCACCATTTATTTTTCTTCCTCCTTTCTTTTTCATTTTGACAGAGTCTTGCTGAGTCCAGCAATGAGATAAAGAGGATTTTGGTTTGTATGTGGAATTAATCAGAGAGCCTGAACTTTAGGGTCATACCTGGATTTGAGTCCTGAGCTGGTCGTGTATTAGCTATGTGGTCTTGGGCATATAAATCACTTACCTAACTGCAGCAGACAGCTTCTCAGATGCTTCCCATGAATCACTGCCTCCTGCTGTACTTACCCATACATAACCCCTTCCCTTAAGTGGAGACTGGACCCAGTGACTTGCTTCTATAGAATAGAATATGACAAAAAATAATTGATAGTCACAAAAATACTGACTTCTGTCTTTCTTGGACCCTCTCCCTTTCCGTATTCCTTGCTTGTTCTGATGAAGTCACCTGCCATATGGAAAGTCCACAGGAGAAGGACCTGAGGACCTCAGTCCAATACCCTGAGGAACTGGATCTCACCAACCATGCAAGCCAGGTTACAGGCCAGTCCACCTTCATTTTGGAAGCTCTTGATAACATCCTGTGAAAGACCCCAAGCATGCCTACCCAGCTAAGCCACAGTCACAGAAACTTAGGAAAATAAATGCTGGTTGAATAAATCACTGTGTTCTGGAGGTATTTGTTTATACATTAATAGATCACTCTCAGCATAAGCTGTTGGTTGTTTTTCTGTGTGTGTGTGATTTTTTAAAAAATGGAGAGAAATGCACTAATCCAAGCAAGAGGAACCTTACACTTTGCCCAGTGCTTTGAAAGGTTGTGATCTCTACCTCCCGTCACACCCCTCCTAACTGAGAAAGGGGTCCCAGGGCCAAGGGAACATGCCAACCATCTGTTCTTGGGGTACACAAGACTCTAGCTTTCTCTGGTTCCAGGATCTCTGAGACGGACCCATAAATGTAACCCATCCCACCTGTGCACACTCCTTCCATGTAGTCTTTCTGTATCTGAAGGTTCATACACCAAAAGCTTAGTCTTCCATAAGATGGTATTGAAAGGTAGAGGATCTGTAAGAAATGAGTCCTAGTAGAAGGCAAGTAGACCACGGTGACACCATGTTTAAAGTGCTAATGTCCTTTCATGGGGGTGGGTCACGTATCCTGAAAGAGAAGACTGTTCTTAAAGAGGCAGCCTAGTTCTCCCACACTCTCTTGCCACTAGTGATTCTCTCCTCCCTCTCTCTCTCTCTCTCTCTCTCTCTCTCTCTCTCTCTCTCTCTCTCTCTCTCTCTCTCCCTCTCTATTGCCATGTGATGCCGTCCACCATGTGCTCCTCACCAGAAGCCAGTCAAGGACAGACTGTTAGACTTTTAATACTCTGAGCTAAATAAAACTCCTCTTTATAAAGTACTCAGCCCCAGGTATTTTCTTTTAGCAACACAAAACAGACTAAAACAACATTCTTAAGACCCAAGCGGTGGCCCAGGCACAGCTATTATGGGTGGAGAATGGACCTCTGTGCTTAGGGTACCCACAGTTTATTAGTCTGATTTTTTACTTTATACATTTAGGCCTGGTCTGGTTCCTTAATTAATACTCTTGTCTGAACCCCACAAAACTTAGGTGTGTCCTTGAGTAGAGATGATAGTATCTGAGGATTGAATGTGATCACTTTTCCAAAGTACCTATTATGAAGCATGATACGTAGGAGGTGACCCCTAAATCACAGCTCTCTTTTGACGTCCCAGGCTTCTGGTCATCATGGCAGAAAAACCACTGGATTTGCCACAGGGATTGCCTTTCTTCCCAAAGGCTCTCTGCTGACAGTTATGAACCTTCACAGGGAAAGTATTTCTGGCCTTCAGCAAATTCTCAGCTTTCCTAGAAAATTTCTGGTCAGCAACCATGAACATGCATTTCTTGTAGTTTGGGCCAGCTGGGGCTACTGTGGCCCAGCCTCCAAGCCTCTTTGGAATTTAAGCTGTGATATTAGGATTTCTTCTTACCAGGAAGTGAGAAACAGAAGGAAATTCCTGAGTTCCTTGGAAGACGAAAATTTGCTTACTTATCTTCAAGTTGTTTTTTATTTAGCAAATAAGTTTTGAGAAAATATAGAAGGGATAAGAGTTATTGCTCTCTACCCAATTAATGTGAGAAAGATGTAAAGTTGAGTACTGGGCTTTGTTTTTCACTAGCTGTGGAGCAAGTTATATGATTTTTCTAATATGATTTTCCTCTGTATCCTCATCTGTAAAGCAGAGGTTGAGAAGTCTCTATGACACAGTGCTGTGGGAGGAATAGAATGGATGACTGTTGTATAGTGGTTAGGACAGCTCAGACTCCTCACCTGGGGAAGGTGGTGAAGCAGTATAAACCCCAGGGGTGACTGTGTGGATGGCACTAGGTAATGCACACTTGGTCCACCACCTGCTCCATAGGAGGGACTAATAGTGGGCTGCATGATATCTTCACACAAGGTAAATCCATCCAGAATTTATGCTTGTGGTACTATTTGAGAGAAGGTCTTTGCAGATATAAGTAAGCTGAAGATCTCAAAATAGAATAATTCTGAATTATGGTGATCCCTAAACCCAATGATAAATGTCCTCAGAGAGAAAGTGAGAAGAGGAAAAGACTGACTTTACGCAGAGAATGAAAGATTGACTTTGTTCAGCCCAAAGCTGAGGAGTGCCCAGAGCCATCAGAGGCTGGGAGATACAAGGAAGGATCACACTCACAAGCCTTGAAGGGCCATGGCCCTGGGGACAACTTGGCTTCGGAGTTGTACCCTCCTAAGTTTGTGAGAGAATAATGTCACCATTTTAAACTACTAAGTTTGGGGCCATTTGTTACAACAATTTTAGGAAACTGATGCAAAGATTAATAAATGGACTTGATTTCTGCTATCTGTTGCTTTTCTTTCCCTAACCAGGTTGGAAAACCACCTGCTTTCTAAGACATAACCTTCAGTGAGTTGTTTGGGCTGGGACAGAAAAGGAGAAAATCTCTCTGGCCTACTGCCGATTCCTCTCCCTGCCCTGCTTTTGACCTGTGCTGGTGGGTTGCCCTCTGGACCGCCTCTCCACTGGGGTTTCTGGGGCTGACAACACTGCTTGAGCCAAGAGATTCCAAGCTGCAGTATGAAGGGAAGAATTGTCAGTGAGATCCCAGATTGTTTTGTCACATACACTTTGCAATATGACAAGTAGGCGTCCAAAATATGCTCCAGGAGTGGGGGAGAAGAAATTTTCCAAAAGCATGCTTGGCAGTCAGAGTCGCTGTGCTGAACCAAGTGTCAGTGGAGTTCTTGGCTTCCCTCCTTATGCCACATGACGCCATGTCCCTCGTGGTGGGGGAGTGCCTCACTGAGTGCCACCAGGAAAGGAAAACCTGTCATCGAGGGGGATGCAAGTATCAACTTGTCTCTACTGGCTGCTTTGGGATTTTTTTAATAACATCATAATATCTGCATTCCTTTAATCTTAGAAATCAATAGCTATTAAGCACTTTTCCTGCACGAGGTACTGTGGCAAAGCATTTAGGGGCTCTCTCTTCTCTCATCTTCTTAATAATTCCAGGGAGTGGGGATTATTATTATAATGATCTCTGCTACAGAGATGCAAACCAAGGAAAAAGGAGGTTAAATAATTGGCTCAAGATTCCATTTCTAAGAAGTGGTAGAGGTAAGAGTCCAACTCTCATCAGACTGTCCACAGGACTGGTGATGTGGGCTTATACTGTGCAGCCACTTGGTATCATATTTTATGGTTTACAGGAATAAGGACTGAATTGCCCTCACTCCCTCAAGGAGACAAGGGCCAACATACCAGAGGGTGATTGCTTACATGTGGAACAGACTCCCTAGCCCGGCTATTCCAGATAGGAAGTGAGTAGGTGAGACTGTTAAAATGTGGGGAATATTTGTGGTATGACTAAAAATTTTAATTAAAGCAGGACAGACCAAGATTCCTCCCTCTCCAACCACTTTTCCTGAGCGTGGCATGTACAAATGCTAAAGTAAGAGAAGGTCTTCAGGATCAGGATCAGCAAGGAGACTGACATTCCCTCAGCACAACATGGTGTGAAAGAAGTTTTAGCGATAGGTTAATGTTTGCAGCTCAGAGATGTTACCTTCCCCTTTCTACTCCTGAGATCTTACTATTGTGTGGCCATTTAGCACTCATTCCCCTTCCCTCCTTTCTAACAAAACTGAGTTTTGTTCTATCTCCCCCAGATCAGGCTCAGTGCTTATAGATTTCACTTCCAGTTCCAAAAATGGGTTTGATTGATCTAAGAACAGTCCTATTCTCTCTACCAATGATAAGGTGAGAATGGCCATTCCCCAGTTCTGTCCAATAAACCATGAGAAGTCTTCCATGGTGGGCTGTGGCCTAGGCACTTCTAAGTGAAAATACATTTGCTTCTAGGAAAGAATCACAGAAAGAGATAGATCCCTTCTTCCTGTACACCTTGTCGGGTCTGGATATGGTGCTCAGAACTGCAATCTTGGTACCAGCCTGAGAAAGATAGCAACAAATGACTGCACAGCAGAAAAAAAGAAACTGGTCCTGAATACCATTGTTGAATGGCTGATTCAACCAGCCTTGGATCTACCCTCCCCGCTGGAATTCCTGATATGTGAGATAATAAGTTCCCTATTGTTTCAGCCAGCTTGAGTCAGGGTTTTGTTTCTGCCACCAAAAACATCCTGACTAATACAAAATTCAAACCAGAATCTCTTCCCTCTCCTCCCCCACCCAACAGCTGAACCGATTGCCACTGAAATAACCAGCAACACATTGCAGAGGCTGCACAGAAGAGAAAGAGGGACTGGATTGGGGATGGGAGATACCTCTCCCATCCCCAATGCAGAGGTTCGAAGGAGGGAGTTGTGGAGAATGTGAACAAAGGCATAAGTGAAACTGAGTATGCTCAGGATACTAGGGCTGGGCTCCATGTCCATGCGTCAGCTGGATAACCTAGAACTGTCCCTGCCAAATGCTCAATATCCTACTGCTTTGCGTGTGTGGACCATAACATCTGAACCTTAAGAGAAGAGCTGGTGGAAGAGTTTCCGTAGTTACAGATGGAGCTTCCCTGGCAAATAGCTGACCATGATTTTTCATGCCATATCACCCTTTCTTCCACAAAATATGGTGTACTGCTGGGGTTACAGATTGTTGACCCTAGTGAAGTTTTAGAAGGCCATCTAATCCAACCACTTTGTTTTGTGAATGATATCCAAGGCTAAGAATAGGAAGTGATTTCCCTGAGGCGATGCAGTATGAGATTGTAGGGGAGCCCGGTTGTTGGTCCTCAGCCCCAAGTCAGAACCCTCCGCAGTACAGCATCATCTCCTCCAAATGCACACCAAGAAATTGCCTATCGGTCTCAGCAATCAGAACAGTTTTGAAATAACTCGGGAGATGTTATGCTAAGCGAGTCATGTTAGGGCTTCAGATGTGGCTCAGTGGTACAGCACTTCTCCGTCATGCACAAGGCTCTAGGTTCAATCCCCAGCATCATAAAAAAAAAAAAAAAAGAAATTAACATTTCTCAAACTTAAAAAAATCACTAACAAATATGTTAAGGATTTTTCCACTAGCACAGCATCTCAGTTTTTTGTTTTCCTTTATCTGTTTGTTTACCAAAAATGCATGTAAAATTCTAAAATTGGAGCACAATATATACTCTTTCTGAACTCCAGTATAGATCATGGGATCTTTTTTTTTTTTCTCTCCCAGACATCTTCTTAGGCAATATTCTGTAAATTACACATTAGCGAATGCACAGGTTGAACCTTCCTCTGTAAGAAGAGAATAAAGTAAAAAAACAAAGAGGGCTCTCATGACTGATTGAACAATGGATGGATGGGTAAAGAGATTGATGGAGAGAGGGAGGGAGAAAAATGGGGAGAAAGAAGGAGGCATGGGTAGAGGAAGGCAATATACCTTGAGTTTTTAACATAAAGCACGTTTGTTGCACATGAGCCAATGATTTTATTCTGGTCAGCTAGGTTGAGTTGTTTAATGATCAGGTGTTTCTGTTGTTCTTGTGATAATGCTAAGTAATAAATGATTCCCAAATTACATGAAATGTTCATGTTGTCTTCTCAGGTCAACTGAAATAGGCTGGATCCCAGACTTCTGTTTATGTTCACATCTTCTTCACTTACTTTTTGCTCCAGGACCTGGACCGAAGGAAGGAGCACTACTTGGCATGTGGCCCTGTCATGGTATAAGAGGAGGTCGGTAAGAGCTGGGGAAATGTTTCTTCTTAAGACTTCTGCTTGAAACTGGCACGTAGCCACTTTCAGCCACATACCATTGGCCAAAACTAGTCTTCTTGCCAAAACCTAATCTCAGTTTGGCAAGAAAATCATGCTCTATTCAAAGGAGAAGCAAAGGGAACAAGGAAGAAGAATCATGGTGAAATATTTTAGTTCACCAAAAATTGGGTCTTGTGTGACTTACAACCCAAGAGTCCTAAAATTTTCAAGCAGCTAGTTAGTGTGCAGTTCTTGGTAAAGCACACTTAACCTACAGTGTACTTTATAGCAGACGAAATTGGGCATTTGCTCACAATGACCCTTTCTAAGTCCTGAAATATTCTTTCCCCATCCACTCATCCTTATCTCCACCAGCTCATGAACTAGTGCTTCTCTTTCATATATTTAACCCACATTTTCACAGTTACATTACGGATGAGTGATGCCAGCTATTCCATGATGAGACAGTCTCAGAAACGACTCAGCATTGGCAGAGTGGTCATATTTGTACAGCAGTGGCTACTTGTTCAATTGCTTCAATGTTTCTATCACAGTCATTGTTTTCTGAAAATGAACTGCATTGGAAAGAATGATCACACTGACATTAACAATGAAAGCCTGGGTCTCATAAACTCCAGACATTTGTGACAGACAGGCAAGTCACTAGGCAGGCTCTCTGTTAAGGATCTTGAGCCTCGAGAGGATCCGCTACATATTTAATTATGAAGGAAATAAACAAAATCAAAGACTATGTCCATGGCTCCAAAACCATACTGTTGAATACTATTGTAAGGCAAATTATAATTGGGATTCAACTATATTTTTATGATGACCACTTAGTGATATGTAAAGAGAGGCTATGACTTTTGAACATTGACTTTCAGATATATTTTCTGGGAAACATATTAAAGGAAAAGCAGGGCTGGGGATTTAGCTCAATGGCCTAAGCACCTGCCTGGCAGGCCCAAGGTTGTGAGTTCAATCCCTGGTACCAATAAATAAATAAATAAATAAAAATAAAAAATAAAGGAAAAGAAGGGATTTGTTACCTATATCTGCAAAATATCTAATATGAACATCGTCACCTGCCAATCCATGAACACAATTTGAAAATGGCACAGAAGTTGAGAGGTGTAATGTGGTCCATTGTTACACATAGATACCTAATTCTAAGCCTCAGTTGTGGGACTTCAGGAAAATTACTTAATCTCAGTTTTCTTATCTGTAAGATAGAGAATAATACCACAGACATCTCATGGCATTGAAAAGTTCAAATGAAATACTAATTAGTTCTATCTTCTTGCTATCAGCCAAGTACAGATTCTACCTGTGTGGATACACTACAGCACTCTGTGAGTGGTTATCCGGAAGGGAACAAGACATGAAGCAAGCGGCATCCCCAAGGTCACACAGCTACCTAACTGGAGAGCTAGGGTGCACACCCAGGCCACGCGGCTTACTCCGCCATCATGCCTCATACACAAGGCAAGTGTGTGCAGTGTGGCACAGGACAGATTCTCGGGAGATGTGCACACGCCCTCTGTTAGCCTTGGTGAGGACTCTAAAGGCCCTAAAGCAGCTGGTCAGGCTCCCGTGCTTGTGCCTTTGTCTGTCCCTGATGGTGCATTTTGGTGAAAATCTGTGGTGACTCTGACCCTTTCTATCCCTCTGACCTTTGGCAAATCATCAAGCTCCCTCTATCTCCTCACTTGTTAAAGGAGGCTCAAAACGTTTGCTCCTAGTGTAACATCTGGGGAAGATCACACACCACGCCACACTATGCCACACTGTAAGGTCCAGAGGTGGACAGCAAGTCTCCACTCTGCTGGAGCACGCAGCTCCCAGCAATCAGGAAAAACTAAATGAGCAGCTTAAAAATAAAAGAAGGCAATATATTTGAAGATGAGAAAGGAGGAAGACAGATATGATAGACAGGTACTCTGGATGAGCAGGGAGGATTCCAAAGTGAATTGCTGTGAATTTCTAGTCTCCGCTCCTTTCACTGAGAGCTTTGTCCCATTTAAGCTCTTGGAATCTGATTGGCTACCTGACTTGTCTTTCATCCTAATCTTGGATTTCTTCTGGCCATGTGACCTTTCCCTGTTCTTTAATGGAGGGTAAAATGGGTGGGGGCCTTATGGACAGGGAGCCTAGGCTAAAGGATTAAGTGAAAGGGAAGTTTGCAATTTCTATATCAATTTAGCTACACTAAGAACTTCCTAGTCCTGAGTTCTTTGCCTTTGTCATCCTAATTGCTTGAGTTTAGATGCCTTTGTCTTTCTAATTCCTCAGAGTCTAGCTGCTTTTGCCCTTCTAATTGATGGAGTCTGACTGCAAAGGTCCAAACTGCCTTATTAATTTTTAATAAAGCTCAATGAGGCCTTCATCTTTTCCCTATCTACACTGCCCCCTGTCCCTACACCAGTATTTTACAAAATTACTGCAAAGTTCAAAGAGATAGCAGGTGCAAAAATCCCTTGAAACTTTAAGACTTCTGTTCATGCTACATTTACTTTATGCCTGACCTAGCTCTCAACGAGAGCTGATCCTTCTACATCATATCCTCTTTCCTCCTAAACTGCAGGCTTATTCTTCTGTTGCTGTTTTCACTCAAAACCTGATGAGAATTCTTGTGGGAAATTACCTTTGTAGCTGGTTTAAAAGTCAAGCAAGAAAACCAGTTTTATGGCCTCACAGGCAGCCTCCATTTCATTTTGGGGTTCCAAATATGGTATTCCTAGAGCCGGTTCACCCATCTTATATTATAAGAAGCAATTCAGAATGAATTATGTCTGTTTATAAATATTCAAATCCACCCTCAGAGTGGGAAGATTTGCCTCCTGAAAACTATCAGAGGAGTCTGACATGGGAATCTGAAAATAAGGTCATCATTTCTCAGTCACATTTTACACACATGAAACTCCAACAATGGGTACGTCCCCTCATATTAGTCAGGATGATGAAAGGGGCTTAACCTGTTAACGGTATCAGGAAATTCATCCTCAAAATCATCTTGGGACTGAAAAGCATTTTAGTGGTCATGTTATCTAAAGCCTTTGACTCATTCATTCAGTCCTACAAAAAGGTATTCTGAAGCAAGTTTAAGAAACTCTTTCCAGAGTTTAAGAAAATAGAGAAGAGAACAACTTACCCACAGAACACTCACAGTTTAATTAACAAAGCAGACAAGGAACATGAAGTACATCAAAGGTGTGATGCAGGCTCTGATAGAAGCATGTGATTGTTGGGAATGCTGGAGAGGGCGGGCCAGGAAAGCTCAGGTCTTTCTGGACAAGGGCAAAAAGCTGGATTTGCAAGAGCCAGTTAGAGTTAGGGAGGAGTACATAGCATGCAAGGGGAAGGAGATTTTATGTGTATCCACGTCCATGATGTGGAAGGATGTGGTGCTTTGAACAACAGCAAAACTGAGGCTCCATGCAAGTTCAAAGTGACAAGGACAAGTAGGATTGGTGCCATGCTGGAGACCTGCGTATCAAATGCTAAATCACTGGACAATATTTCAAAGTCAAAATGGGTAGAAGGACCAAAACAGTTTGAATTTTCAGCCTTTCTAGAAGAAACTGGCAAAATACGCTTGCATTCCTTTAGAATAATCTGCCAGCTAAGCAACACCTGTCCTGTTGTACTGAGGCTTGCTTGGCCTCTTGAATTTGAATTCTCACTACCATGACTACTCATGGTAGCCCGCACGGAATTTCCCAGTGTGATATGTACTTTAATTTTCACTTTCATCTTCTTTTTTTCTTGTTCTATCCAGGTACACTCTACAGAGCTGGCTTCTCCAATACCCATTCATGCCTCAATTTTCAAATAAACTTAGGCACTATTTTTGGCTTATGTCATCCAGTTCTTAGTTCAAGGCAAGAAGGACCTGAAATACTTTTGATTGGTGAGTCATTTCTAAAGAAACTACCAAATAGCACCATCTCCTGTTGTTACTGACTTGCCCACCCTACTTTTTAGTTGGCTGGCACCATTTACCATGCCCCAGTCCAAAGGGGATACAGAATGCACAAGATTCCTTGTGGGATTTTAGAATTCAGGAGAGGAGGATTGCTGAACTTGAAAGAAAAAAAAATAAAAGGTGTGTGTTTTTTTGTTTGTTTGTTTGTTTTTGTTGTTGTTGTTGTTAATCTCTTATTACATTTAGATCTTTCTTCATTCAACAGTGTAGGCAACAACCCACAGGACTGTTAGTGGTGCTTTCACCTATGGGTTTATCACCAAAACAAATAATTAATATTTCAATTTTTTTATGAATATTGTTACACAATCTCAGAATAGTGCTTGCATTCATCACTGCGCATATTAGACCTGCCACTGGATCTCACTACTGACCACCTCAGCAAAGTATATAAATTTCTATATTACAAATGAGATGACTTTTCCAGATGAAGGAACTGAGTCGCAAGATTAAGTGAACTACTTGATGCCACACAGTCAGTAAGCAGCAGGGCAGTGATGGGAACCTCAGTCACCTGGTTCCAGAGGCCACATTCTCAAACTCTGGGCTGCCCTGCCTTCCAGTATAGTCTGGAAAGAGCAAAAAGGAAAGTAACCTCACTGCACTGGAGGAAGATGACACCTTCAGTAGGAGAAGAGGAGTGAATGAATTGGGGGAGCCAAGGGTCAGGAACTGTTAAAAACCCAAAAGGCAAGGAGAGGGTGCAAGTCAGGGTGCAAGCTGGGGCAGGATGGTGGTGCACAATTCCTGCAGTATCCCGCCTTGGGATCCTAGTAAGGTTCTTTTACTCACCTATCTGCTACTCAAAAAAAAAAAAAAAAAAAAAAAAAAAAAAAAAAAAAAAGATCCTGAAGCCAAACATAATTCATAGGGAGAAAAAAAATGTCCACTTTTTAGGGAATTTTACTTGATTTGAATGGTTCAGGAAGAGTCTTTGGATTCCCAAGAACTGTTCATTCAATTCCACACAGCCTGGAAGGCCTGGTGGTAGGTATAAAGACAGGGAAGGACTCCATAGTGTGGTTCAAAGATTTTGTTCCTGGATTTCAGGCAGCCTAATTCTTAGTTACATGGAGTGATCTGTACAGTGTAGGCATCTAACATCCATAGGTCCCAAGCATGAAATGTCTTTAGTACTGTACCATCATGGTGACAGTGGGGAAAAAATGTATTTCCCACATATTGAAAGGCTCCCTCAGAAGCAGTACCTTGCTGAATTGTATTACTCAACTTCCCTATTGCTGAACATCTACAATTTAAAGAGAAGTTTAATTTGCCTCACATTTTAAGGGGATTCAGTCCATGGTCGTTCAGCTGCAAAGTGAAAACATCATGGTGGAAGGATGTGGTGGGTCATGTGTAGTTCATGATGGCTGGGAAGCAGGGTAAGGAGCAGCACCACAGAGGAAAGGCCCAGGGACCAAACATAGACCCCCACACCGTGCCTCTATGACCCACCCAGACACACCCAGAAGTGTGCTCCAGCTATCCCCCAGGCGGATCCCAAAGCCAATCAAATTGACACTATACCCTGACCTCCACACTGCTTATCAGCCTTATGCTATAGACTAAGGCTAACATAAGAGGCGCTACTGGATCCTTTATATGAGCCATTCCCACAGTTCTACAGTGATGCTGTTGTTAATCATCTGAGAATAACCATAGATTCCTTCCTGGGACTGTTCCTTACATTCCTCTCTGCTGTTATCCACTGTTCCTCTCCCTGTACTTGTCTCCAGTTCCTCTTAGCGTCTGGCACTCGGTCAAGACTCAATGTGCATTAACCACTCTGTATACTGGCTCTGCTAAGCCAACTCAGCCTCTTTAAGGAAATAAAAGTGCATTTCCCATGCCCACTCCATAAAATAATGATCATACTATGCTGCAATCTTGTATCTCCTCATAGAATATATAGTTCCAGTAGATACCCAGAAGCATGTATTCGATGAATAAATACATAATATTTTAATTTACCAGGGATCTATACTCTGAACAACTCCACAAGGATGCAGATCAGGCAATATTTCAAAGTTTCCTGAGAAGAAAACTACAAGAACCCATTACCAACAACAAAAAAGTACTACCATTTGTTGAATGCTTAATCCATACTTGGCAGTGCACCCTTGTTTCAAATCAATGCATTATTTAATAGTTAGGGTAAGAAGTTGAGTGGCTATCCCAAAGTCATGGCCAGTAGGCCAGGAAGGGAAGGGTTGAGACACACACAGAAGTCTTCTGCCTTCTATGGGGCTTGTCTGGGGCAGGGAAACTGAAGGCAGCACAAAGCAAATCCCAAGTGCACACTTCAGGATGTATAGAAAACAACATATTAGGGTAGGAACTCTCTTTACAAAGGTATTTCAAGATGATACTTTTAAAAATCATAAGCTCTCTTAATGCATTTTAAAAAAATAAAGCTTCCTGATTGACAAGGATCCTTTTTCTCACCTAGCTTTGCAGACAGGCAGTGGTTGCCTGAAGCAGGGCCACCTCCAGCCCCAGGACCACAGCACTGCAGTCAGCATCAGCAGTGTGATAAGCGGCTGCAATTCCCGTGGCTCTAATTGCAGGGAGCTCACCTGGGAGAGACCCCAGTGCTGAGGGAGACCACAGGCTGTGCTTGGCTCCAGGAGGCATCGCTTTGGGCTGAGGTCAGGGGCTGCATTTTGCATTTGCCTCAGTGTCTGGGTGGTCTTCAGGGCCGGTGCCAAGGAGCACACATGGAAGCAATTTAGCTGAGAGACTACAGAAGTGGGTACGGGCAGCAGAGCCTGAAGTGGGTTGGAGACCGGCTCCACGTGCCACCCTGCCAACCGCCCCTTGCCACCCACAGGATGAAAAGAAATCCAGGACCTAGTGACAGGGCTGACCTTCCAGGGCTGACCTTGCACTAGACAACCAACCACTGCTCTCTGTGCCCTGTGTTATTCTGCTGAACAGCAGCGGGGAGAACGTGCACACTGCGGCTCCACGGGAAGATGACACGGCATCTCGTTTCACCCTCTTGGTGATACAGTCAGTGGTAGAAAGAGGGAACAAACTGTTTCCCATGAGCCTGGAAGGCTCTACAGGTCTGTCCAAGGACTTACTTAGACTTAATAGCCCCACCATCCCAGACCCTTCTGGAGACACAAAGCAGGAAAGGGTAACCGCCTCAGCCTTCATAAGGCTGACGTGGGGCCTGGGTTTCATTTTCCTTCAGTGGAAAAGGACCTGAGGTGACGAAGGTGATGAATGCTCAGGACCAGTTTGATATGGCACAGAGCAGTCAATAATTAATATTGATAAATTGGCACAAAATAAATTGAGAGTCTGTCCTAGGCCTACATGACTTGTGGTGAGACCAGCATAAGACAGGTTAAGCCAATGGCCAGACATGAGACTAACACACGGTCTGTGAAGTTCTGGTGCCTCAAAGCAAGATAACAAGGCAGCTGAGGACATTTGTAACTCTCATCTAAATTCCTCCCCCAGGTCAGTAATCTAGTTAGCCAATAATCCAATTACTGGGTAACCACGTTCTGTTCCTGTGTGCTTTTCCAAAAATGCATTGTTCCTCAATTCCTGAACCTTGACCACATCAGCAGTTCACCCCCACCACTTCCTGCAGCCCATCCAGCACACCCCAGCCCAGTCATCTGTGCACCTAATAAAGGCCAAGGGCCCAGAGCCTTGTGGTCTTGGTTCTTCTTAGGTTTTGACCACCCCAATAGATGGGGATCTGAGAGAAGATCATGCAGCCTAGCTGTGGAACAGAGGCCGTGGGCACTGAGCCCAAGAACCTCCACACCAGAGGCCTGGGCCTGGGTCAGATTAAATTTGAAGCCGCCTCTCAGTTACAGTACCACACCATGGATGAGAGCCTGCCCAGTGCCAGCCCCTGCCAAGCACAGCGACTGCATCACCAGATTATCTGCAAAGTGACCTGTGACTGAACGAAGGCATCCTGGCCCCATTTTGGAGGAAAGTAGGTCATTCTGTGTGCAAGCAAGGGGTTGAGCTTTGGAGTTGAGTAGCCAGTCAACTTCTGAAAGAATTTTTAGCATAAGCCTGAGTGTCCTCATCTATAAAACGAAAACCACACATGGCTCCCTCCCAGGTTTATTTTGGAAGTTTAAAAAGCAAAATGCATCTAACTGCTTAGAACAGGGTCTAGAAAATCAACTATGGTTATTATGAAATGGTAGCTTCAAGATAATATGCATCACATGTCCAAGATGCTGACGGTGATTGACAAATAGCTTTCGGTCTGTTTTCAGTCATACCTGACCTCGGTATCCCCTGTACCTGGCACAAAGTAAGCACTCCAAGTACAGTGGGTGAATTTATGAACTGGAAGAATGAGGGTAAATTGGTGCCCTTCCTCAAGACCTGTGATTCTATTATCATTTTGTGCTACAGCATCCTTTTGCAAATGTGAGCTCAGCCCTCCCTCTGAGAGACACACACTAGTCATTCACATTAACTTCTTAGCAATCTACAGATGCCAAGAGAGAGAAGATCAATTCTGAGAGCCACTCAAGCCCAATACCCGCCGGCGACAGTGCAATTACTTGCCAAGCAGAGAGTCAAGCTGACAACTGGAACTGACACTCTCCAGGACACCCAGTGGGCTTCCCGTCTCTCTCTCCTTCACCTGATGGTGACCCAGTGATTTGGGCCCTCAGTCCCTGGCCAGACATTGCTGCATCTCCAGCCAGAACAGCAACACTCCAGGAGTCAAAAGGATAACAGGAAGAACTCTAACCCCAGCAAGAATTTTTTTAATGGACTTATGCTGTCATATGGCAGCCACACAAAGAAAGGAACAGGCAGAAATAGCTACTGCAGCCTGCATCCCAGCCAAGCTCCCCTGCCAGGAGATATGTATCTTTATGGAGCCAGTGCTTGTCTGGGAAGACCTGACCATCAGTTCTGGGTCGAGCAAGGCAGGGAGGTGAGTTCCTAAGGAGTGGAACTCCTGCATGTCTACAGCCAGCAGCTGTCACAGCTGGGAATGTGGTGATATCTTGGAAGCAACCTCTATTCACACACACCTACACAGAGCCCAGATGGCAGCAAGCGTTGCCTCTGAAAGGAAAGGCAGTGTCTGCTTTCTCTCCTCTCCTTCATTTCTATTTTCCCTTTCAGAGTCTGATTTGCTACACGATGGGCCTGGATCTAAAAGATCAGTGCTACTGCCAGACAATGTCATTGTCTTCCTTCTCTGATGGAAATTAGGGTTTGATTCAATGTAGCACATTTTCAACTTCAATTAAACTCAGTGAAGCCTGTGCTGAAGGCCAGCTACAGGCCAAGTGTCCTCACTGGGCACTTGAGAGACAGGGATACAGCCTCCAAATAACCTGGATTGTTACTAACTATCCTTACTGGCAGAAGTTAGTCAAAGTCTTGCGCTGGGAAAGGGCCCAGTCACTAAATCATGACTTTCAAAGCTCCTCCAGTATCTTAGATTTCATTAAAGATGCTATTGACCCAGTGCCTTTCTCTTGGATCCTGGTAATTACTCTCAACCTCTTTGACCATTTTAATTGCTAAACGGTTCAGAAATCCCTCCTTCCCCATACAGTCCTTGTTTCTATGCCCTGTTCCACTCTTGTGACTTTAATCCAGCCTTGTGCTAGAACCTCCTTATTGGCCTCCTTCACTTCAGGTTCTCCTCTTTCTAACACTCTTTGCATCCAGAACCATCTTTCTCTAACATGATTTCACTACAGCACAACTCAGGCACAGCTGACCGGGACCATTCCTCTAATACGAGGGCTGGCACTTCGTTTCTAGTTCTGAAGTTGAAGGTCTTTGTAAATAGCCAGTAATGTTTGGGGAAGGGAGTGGTCAGATGTCCTGAGGTCTAGGTAGACACCTGGCCAGAAGATTAGGAAAGATTGAGATCATTCGCTCCTCCTCCCTACTCCCAAATACATTCCCCAGAAATAGCACCTTTCAACTATTTTTAAAATTCACATATGAGAGTAATTATAAGTGTTCACAAATGTTCTCATATTTTCTCTTGAGTTTATACTAAAGCTTGCGTGTTTCCTCCGTCTTAAGTTCAGGCACACATAAGAGACTTACTGAGGCCCATGGAGTGTGAGCACGTAGCAGCTTCTCGCCATGAAGCCACATTCTTGCCATGGAAAAACACACTCCAGGGGCAGCTCCTCACCATGGAGCAGCAGCCCTTGCCGGGGAGACACAGATGGGCAGCACGAGCAAGAAAGAAACGTTAGGTGGATGTTTCTGCAGCACAGTCTAGCCTAGTCCTGATTGATACTGCGGTGGTTGTTATAGCTATGATGAAAACTGCAGCACAGGAGAAATACATGATTGAAACTCTAATGACCACAGTGCCAGACGCTAAGCAGCTAAGTCAAGGGTGATGCCTTTTCTGTATCTCCTCCTCCGCTACCAGGCTCAAGTTTTGCCCTTGGTTCTGTCCCCAAATATAAGAAAGTAAATCCTATAGTATTTTACAGGGGAGGGGTTTAGGGAAGGTAAGTAGTCTGCCCCTGCTGGGCCATGACAGAGACAAGGGACGTATTTTTTCACTGATACTATGTAGAATTTCCTATACATATTGTTGTAGTCAGGGGTTACATGGAGAACAACTGCTACAGGACACAGGGTTTGTAATACTGTTTTATAATAATCACCCAAAGTTAAACACAAGACAGTGCAGGAAAATCTGTCCACAACACTAAGACCCAGGATAGCCCAGGGCCTGGATCCCACAGCAGTATCATGCAAGAGTCCCACTAGAGACCCAAATGCATGACAATGCCTCTCACAGTACCAACTGGGAATCTAAGAGCCCCCAATAAGGGCTCACGCCAGTTTATTTACGGTTCTGTGCTGGGAAGGCCACAGGTCAGTGGTTAAACTAGAAAGTCTATGCCAGCAGGGTGAAGGAGCTGTGCAGTGGGTTGAGGGTTCTATGTAGGAGCCGAGAAGTCACGCTCAAAAGAAGAAGCGGGGCTGCCCTGAAGAGCACTACAGCCATCCCCAACGGCGACGAGGTCCCGCGCTCCTCCGACGATGGAGAACAGTTGGGCACAGGTCAGGAAGCCCAGCGTGACCAGCTTCTCCAGCACACAGCTTCCCCTCCGGAGCCAGGAAGTGATGCACGGTGTGAGGAGCAGAGCTCTCGCAACGTGAACCACAGCCACTCTCACCGAGGAGGTCCCGAGCTCCTCCGACGATAATGGCCGAATCCATATAGGGGAAGCCAGCATGATAAGCACCTCCAGGAAAACCAGTGGCTCGAACAGCAACTCTTGGAAGAACCCACAACGCCTGACTCTTCTTCTTCACGTCCCTATTTATGCTGGCAACTTTCTTCAGGTGGAGCATCTTTAACTCAACACCAGCTGAATTAATTCAACTGGTGCTAAGTTGACCACCAGTTTGTAATCCATAACACATATATTAATAAAATATAGCAACTCAATTTAATTTTTTAAATCATGTACAGTCAATGCACTCCCACTGGGCAGTCACTGTCCATCACTCTGCATTATTACCTTGTCTGTCTGATTTCACTCTGGATGCAAGTGGATGAATTTAGGGAGTGCCCAGGTTAGAGAACTACTCACCAATTAATCCTCAAATATTAACTTCTACCTACCCCCTGCTTCTTTCACCATGATAGTTGCTATTGCTTCCTTTGATTAGGGTCCTTCTTCAAGGATCAAGACCAATTCCACCTACCTCCAAGTTACATACCTCTTATGTAACTCTTCCTGTGATTACCTGAGAACAGGTGAATTACTGTCTCCGCTGTGAGGCCAGGACCGCTTACACGCACCACCGTTGCAAGGTGGCAACTGTCGGTTTATATGTCTTTGTTTTCTACTGGACAATGAATTCCTCAAGGGCCAGGTGTGTCCTCTGTCCCTGAGAGTCCCCATGCTGAGAAGAGTAGCTGTTACAGAGTGGGTGTTCAATGTTCATTTATGTTGACTTTGCAAATATTTCTCCGGTTCTTACCATGTGTCAGCCACTGTAGAAGACCTTGTGGAACAAATATACACAGACCACTGGGTGTGAGAGGCACTTTGAAACCTCCCTCTGTCCCCAATTTAGGAAGCATTGCTCTCTTTATTCTCTTCATTTCCTGTCTGATAAAGAGCAAAGTCACTCTTTCATTTGGAAACTACATCATGCATCAAAATGCAGTCTGCTTTATGGCTTAAATAATCTACTTTCCTCAAGGTTGGTATGGGGTCACTGAAGAATGTCTATTAGCCAAAAATGTATTTTGAGTGGAGAGAAGGTCATTTAGTCTTTGCAATAATTATTTCTTTCCAGCCATTGGGCTCCCCCAGGCTGAGCCTCCATGCTTCACCAGCGTCTGTGTTTGTTCCCAACTGTGACTGTCACAAGCAATGCTCTGGACGTACTAGAGGGCTGAAGGATTTTTATTTCTATGGCTGGTTGGTTGTAATATTTTGTGTTTTAGTTATTGTCTCATCGCTGAGACGCAATATGTGACACCGATAACACTAAGGAGGAAAGGTTTATTTTGACTCACAGTTGGCAGAGGTTCCATAGTCGACTGCTCCAATGCAGGATAGCATGGCAGAGGGGCCTGGCAGAGGAGCAACAGCTCATGACATGGCATCAAGAAGCAGAGAGAGAGAGAGAGAGAGATCAAGCTAAGAGCGAGGAAGAGATGTACCCCTTCAGGCCATGCCCCCATTTTTTTCACCATGCTTCACCTCCCAATATCACATTTAGCAATAAACTCATCAACAAACTAATTCACTGATGAGCATCATGCCGCCATGATCCAATCACCTCCCCAGGTCCCCACTTATGAGCTCATGAGACTCTGTGAAGACATCCAGATACAAACCAAAATGTTCCCTCAGGCAACTGAGAGACTCATGCTTATCCCTTTATGTAAAATACATTTAGTCCGTAAGAGTTGCCTAATAGTTTCAGCATTGCCGAAAAGTCCAAGTTCAGCATCTCCTCTGAGATTTACGGCAAACCTTTTAACTGTGAACTCCTGCAAAAATTAGAATACTGGACACTGCCTACACACAAAGGTACAGGTAAACATTCCCATTCCACAAGAGAGAAATAAGGGCTTGAAAGGAATGAGATCCTGTGCATGGCCCATGTTTATTCTTCTCATTTCCCCTTCCCCTCCCACTTACACTTCTTGTTCCCTTGGACCATTTCCCCATTGGATGAGATCTGTTCCCCTTTCCATTTACCTTTTAATGTTTTCTTTGTTTGTACTTTTCCCCAATCAATGAAAACATTATATGCCATAGTACGTGCCAAGACAAATAATATCAACAGGCAAAAAAAGGTGACAAGGGAACCAGAGGAGGAGGGCAGAGAAGAAGGAAGGTAAAGAAGAATTTAAAAAAAAAAAGCCATAACATGTATGTGTAACCACTCCCCGAGATGATTGTAAACTACATGAATTGTAAAGGTGTACTGATAAAATTTTTTTAAAAGAAAGGAATGAAGCTGGGCATGGTGGCGCACGCCTTTAATTCCAGCACTCAGGAGGCTGAGGTAGGGGGAGCGTTGTGAGTTTGAGGCCAACTTGGGCTACAATGTGAGCGCAAGGCTGGCCTGAACTACATAGTGCGACCCTGCCTCAAAAAACTAGGGCCGGGAGTTTGTCTCAGCAGCTTACGCGCCTGCCTGATAGGCAGGAGGTTGTGAGTTCGATCCCTGATGCCACAATAAATAAACAAATAAATAAGGAATGAGACCAAAATAAGACCTAAATCTATCAAAGAAAACAAATCCTGCAGCTCCATATCCAATACCCAGGGCAATATGTGGCAAGATGGGAACTCCAAAAATCTTAAATGACCCCATTGCTATGACACTGCTGGTGAATGTAGACTTCTTGAGCCAGCTTTGCTAAGTCCTTGTAGCTTTCCTCAGATGATCTATGTTCCTGGCTTTTCCAACATCTTGGGGTCTCTACTGCACTTTCAGTTTCATGCTCACAACTTCACACATTGCCTCTCAGGCCTTCTTCTGAAATCTGGGTAGAAACCTCCCTGACTCAACAACTCTTGCATCCTGCATGCACCCAAAACCAGTACCATGTGAGTGATGCCAAGGTCTACTGCCAGCTGGAGCAGTAAGTGAAACTTTTTGCATTTTACTGTTGTTTTTAGAGGCCTCTGAATGCCTCAATGGCTGTTCGTGGTGACTGAATCCTGGGGAATCAATTCTTATACCCCAGGCTGCTGCCATTCTGGAGCATGGAGCCCTAGGGCTTTCTTCTCAGAGAAAGCAGTCTTTCACCTGTGCAATTTTGAGCCTACAAAGGGTAGAGCTCTGATGGTTCCTCATATTTCCTCAAGGCATTTCCTGCTAATCTTTTCAACAACCAACTTCTCTGCTCATCTTTGCAGACCTCAACTTTCCCAGAGCTTCCTTTCTGGCCAAACCCAAGATTAAGTCATTCTGCTGGGCTGTGTACTCATGATTCACTATGTACCCAACAGTAACCAAACTACTGCCTTGGCTGCCTTGAAATTTCCTTAACTAGATTTATTTGTCTCCTCCCTTAACTTCAGTCTCCTGCAAAGCCTCTGGTTATAAGTAAAATGAAAAAAAATTGGTTTGCCAAAATATAGCACATGTTTTGGATGATACTATGTCCCCCCAAGTCCTCATATACTTCTGATAGGGCTGAGTCTGGCATTTGTGATTGGTTTGTTGTCTAGCACTGGGATTGGTGATGTGAGTGCTGCACCCACCCAGGGGTGGAGCTGAGCTACAGTGTAAGGGAGGTGGATCTTCCTCTCTCTTGCTCTTCTGCTGTCTCTCACCAGCACGCTTTGCTGTTTGGTGGCTGCCATGAATGGCAGCCTCACCACGCCATGCTGCCTTGGAGCCAACTAAGTATGGACTGAAACTCCCAAGAAACTGTAAGAAATAAACCTTTCCTTCCCTAATTTTGGGTGTCAGGTATTCTGTCTCAGCAATGAGTGAAAAGTAACTAAGACAGCACACATAACCTGGAGCCCAACTGCCAGTGCAGTCCTTCTTCCCAACTGAGCCTGGTCTTTTCCAGCTACATTACGGTCAGTGTTCTAGTCTTCTGAACTCCAACCAGAATCCCCCATCAGACTTGGGTTATAGCATTCTAGGGTTGCTTCTTTAGCCAGCAACTCCAAAACTTTTCAAACTCCACCCACAAGCCAGATCCAATGGCTTCTGAACCACATAGTCAGGTAGTGTTAATACAATGACTCCACTTCTCTGGTATAAAAATCTGTTTTTACTTTCTTTGCTGCTAGTACAAAATATCCAACATCAGCAATTTAAGGAATGAGACATTTATTGTGGCTCACAGTTTGTAGAGGTTTCAGCCCATAGTCAGCAGGCTCCAAGGCAAAATGGCATGGCAGCAAGGCATAGCAGAAGAGAAACAGCTCACAGCATGGTGGCAGGCAGCGGAGAAAGGAATCAAAGGAGGAGGGAGAGATATACAGGTCCAGACCACACACACCCAGTGACCCACCACTCAGACCAGGCTTCACTTCCTAACATCTCATCCAGCCTTAAACCATCCTCTGATGAATATGATGCCCTCATGATGCAATCACCTCCCCAAAGTCTCACCTACAAGAGTATGAGGCTTTGGGAAGACATCCAGATATAAACCATAATATTTTGTAATCACAGAGAGAAGTTATTATGTTATATAGTTTTAATATATAATGATAACTAACATTAGCTACTTTTGATAGAATGCTTAGATATATCAGAGAAGTCTTTTGCACAACTTTTCCAACTACTCTTTACACTAACTTCATGAGATGCATTATTACTATTACTACCCCCATTTTACAGATAAAGAAATGGTGGTGCATAAAGATTAAACTATTTGCCCAGCTAGTAAATGTTTGATTGAGAACTTGTATCAGGTTTGTGTGCTTTCAAAGTCTAGACCACAGTTCGTGCTGGATTGAAAGAGCTAATCGTGCACATCTTTTCCCAACTTCATGGCAGGAGTATTACAGTAAAGAGTGGTAAGTACTGATTGGGGCTTATTTTATTCTGGCTATGTAGTTGTTAAACATTTACCAAAGAATCACTAGATAGGTGTGATTTCATGGCTGGAAGGGGGGGTGAGGCTTTTATTTTATTGTCCCACTTAATAAGCAGGCTATCCTAGAATACCAGTGAGCTCGAGACAGAGGATTCAGAGGAGCTGAGAAGGAATCTTCCTACAGTGCCTCCATCTGAGCCCTCTACAACCCGCAAAACTGAGGTGCCTTCCCTCATTCACACCGAGAGCCTGCTGTGTACCATACCCTGGGAGCTCAGGGACTGAAGCAGGTAGACCAAAATTCCATTCTCCAAGGAAAGAGTCCATGAATAGGACCCAGGCAGCACACAGGAGAGGAAAACAGGAGGAGGTTCAACAGGAGTTGTCCAGATCTAGAGGTCCTCCACTTACAGGTTGTTTTGGATGCCCATAGATGGAGCTCAGGATCACCTGGGAATGGAGTTAGGCCTTGATTTCCTTCACCAGCACTACCAGCAGGGAGAAGTAGGAAAGGCTCCAAGTGTGGTGAAGGATCCAGTTTGAATGTGAGGTCTTCCTAGATAAATGAGAGTTAGCTAATCTATTACATTCACAGCTCAAGGGTAGGGAATTAGGGTGGCGGCCGTAAGGGAAGCCTCTAGAGCCGGTCTGTTGCTGTCTAAACTCTTGTCTTACACCTTTTCATAAGTGCTTTCACCTGTCCTGTGCCCAGGTTGTCTAGCCTGCTAAGATGTATGTGTTAGGTTTGTGCACATCCATCCAATTCTATGTCCATGAATTCTTTGTGCATGAGTGCATGGATCCTCACAGCAGTCTCACGAGGTGGGTGCTCTTATTACCTCTACTGTACAGGTAGAAATACTGAGGTACAGACAGATTGCTTTCTGAAGGTCACACAGCTTCAAGTGACAGAGAAGGAATCCAAACCCGAGTGGCCTGGCTCTGCATCCCCGTGTGCTTCACCCTTACTCTACTGCCCACTTGTGAACAAAGACAGTGACTCTGTCTACCCTGTAAAAGTAACACGAGGGATAGAAGAATCACCATGTTTCTTTATGCGTATGGCAGTAAGGCATCTGACTTTCACCTTCCCTTGTCAGCACAGGCAGAAAGTTCTCTGATCAGATTCATTCATTAATCCATAGGTATTTATTAACTTCTTTAGAGTCCTGAGGTAGGCAGTGAGGACAATAACACGCATTAGTCAGAAGTTGCCTTCCAGAAGTTCACAACACGTCAGGAAAAATGGGCAGGTAAGGAGAGAGTAAAATTAGAGTGGTGTGCCTAGGGCAAGGATAGAAAGACAGGGGCTGGGAACAGAGATGGCATTGGAACCAGCTCTGCATTAGGGCCATGGTTTGCAGGACAGGCCCTAAGGTGTGAACAGAACTCACCAGGGATCAAGAGATGAAGGGCGGTGTCATAGGCAGAGGAAACAGCATGTGTAGGTGAGAACATCAGGTAAGCAATCAGTGATCCGTATATTTGAGGAAATGAAAGGAGTGTCTTGTGACCAGAGCAGAGAGGACTTGGAAGTGATTGAGGACTTGAGCTGGTTAGATGGTCAGGAAGAGATGCCATAGTTGCCTGACTTCCTGTCCAGAAGGGTATCTGACTTAATTCTAACAGGAAGGAGGGGCCCCACGAAGAGTGGGTTATGGTACAACAGAATGAATGTTACAGGCGGCCTGAGAGGGAAGGCTGGGCACTGTTGGAGGAGAGGCTGAAGACCCAACCCAGAAACACTGCCTGTACCCAGTTCAGACCAAGCAGGAAACTAGAGAACACAGACCCTCCCCTATCCCAGCTCTCTCCTGTCTTGGGTTTAACCAATGTCAGCAGCATGGCTTGTATCCTTCCAGGCTTTCCCTGCACACGTTCCTTTATGTGGGATTGCGGGATTAGTTGGTGGAGGTGCAGCCACTCATGAAGGCAGTTTGGAGTAACAGAAAGAACTCTAACCTGTAACTTGGGTACCTGTGGGCTCTGAGTTTACTTTGCCACTTACTGAGCACATGTCACTGGGGCAATTTCTTCTCTCTGATCTGCTGGAGGTTGAACTGTAGGGTCTCTGGAGTAGGATTTTGTTGCTTCCCAGCTCGACATCCACTTCTTACGGAAGCATCCTTTCTCACAGCCTCTCCTACTTTGAGAGAGATAAATCCAAACTGCAACTCCACCAGTAGACCCTGTGATCATCCCCGGCCAATCAAAGCACAAAAATTCCTTGCCTCAGGCATTGGTCTCCTGGCAGTCTTAAGAGGTTTCCCTCATGGCCCCTTCAGCAGGACAGGCAGGGTTCTTTCCATTGTGCCTCATGCAAAAGCAGAGTCTCCTTCCATTTTAGTGTGCCATGAGTTTCTGTCGTGAATGGATGTTGAGCTTTGCCGTACTTTGGCTCTGATCACAGATGGTGATGGGCTGAACACTGTGCCCCCTTCAAGTGACTGGATGTGGAGATGGGGGTCCTCTAAGGAAGTAATTAAAACTAGATGAGGTCATGAGGGTGGAATCCAGTTTGCTTAGTGTTACTCAAGAGAAACCAGATATGCTCTGTCTCTCGGCCACCACCACGGGCACCACGCATGCACAGAGAAAAGCCAGGTGTAGAAGCCAGGGAGAGAGTGCTTATCAGAAAAAAATCAACCATAATCCTGATAATGGACCCCGAGCCTCCTGAACACTGAGAAAATTAACTTCTGTTGCTTAGGCCTCCCAATCTACATAATTTTGTTATGGCAGCCAAACTAGACTGCAGATGGTTTTTATTTTTAAGTCTCTTAATATGGTGAAATACATCTTTTGGTTTCGAATGTCAAGCTAACTTTCCATTTCTGGCATAAACATCACTTAGGATGCATTTTCCTTTTTATACATTGGTGGTTTTTCTTTTCTAAGTTTTGTTAAGGATTTTTACATCTAGATTCATGAGGGATAGTGGTCTCTGGTTCCCTTCCTTTTCCACGCCCTTGTCGTGTTTTAGCAACAGGATAATATTGACCTAATAAGCATGACTGAGGATATGATTGTTCTTCTATTTTCTGAACAATTTTATATAAAACTATTGTTATTTCTTCCTTAAATATTAACAGGATTTACTATGACATTCTCCAGCCCTGACATTTTCTTTGCAGGAAGGTTTTATTCTCCCAGGAAAAAGGAGTTTTTAATAGTTACAGCAATGCAATTAGTATGTTCTTGAGCCAGTGCTCAAGGATCCTGAGGTGGGATTTGTAAGTGAACTTTTGTTGTGCTAGAGGGGAGCTAACCAGAGCTTAGGGAAACCGAGTCTTTTGTAATGGGCACAAAGGACACCTGACCTTTGCAACAGAGGAAGACATTCTCTGTAAAACAACAACAACAACAACAAAACCTGTCCTTCCAAGCTGTATTTTCTAAGACTGTTGGCTATAAATACAACCTTGTGAAGACTGTTCAGAGTCAAAGCGGTATCACAGTTATAAGCCAGGCAGGAGCAGAAGAGACTCATGAAGAACTGTCTTCTAGCAAGCTGATAGAAGTCACAGTCCTCGTTACACCACCATATATTCACATTTTAGAAAAAAATGGGAGCATACATCTCCTTTTTCCATTGTTTGTGAAATTTGCACTCTTCACCCTAAATGCTTGTCTTGTAAATTTGTTTCTGATGCTGACTTTATGCGCTAAGATTTGTCTTTCAGTTTTTAAATCAGTCAGCAGGGTCTCATTTCAGATTTTTTTGTTCCTGTTCACTTTGAGATGCTTATTCCAACATGTAATAGCTTTGCAGTGATTAATCCTAATAAGGACAGTAGTGGCTCAGTAGCTTTATAATTGAGATATTGTACCAAATTTAAAAATTGCAACGATCGTTTGCCAAGTGTTTGGAAATAAAATTCAAGCTGTATCAGTATGATTCTTCATATCAGTTATATAAACAGTGCACTTTTGTTACTGTCTATATAAAATAAAAGAAAATTATTTTTCCTAGAGTTGGGCTGTTCTGACAATCAATTCAAAAATTCCTATCATATTTGCTTCTGCCTTGCATGGTTCCAGGTAACAAATCACTCTATAGTGGTTTTTACTATGAAAATAACTTGTCATTTCCTTCTGGTTTGGGGGAGTTTTTTGCTTTTGTTTGGTTTTTAGTTTTTGGAAGTTTAATTTATGACATTTCTTGGGTTTCTTTGTGTTTGCCCTACTGGAGGTTTTCTCAGCTTCTTGACTCTGTAAGCTACATGTTTCACTAAATTAGGAAGTGCCCGGCTATTATTTTATAGAATGCTTTTTCAGTTCTGCTCTTTCTTCTTCCCAGGCTCTGATGATACAAATATTAAGACCTTTGTTATTATTATTATCCCACAAGCTCTCTTTGATTTCTTTTTTAATCTACTGTTTCCTGTTGCTGATAAAATCCCTTGGCCCTCTCTTCAAGTTTGCATTGGGGCTCTGTTTTCTCCATTCTACTTTTGATTCTTCTCTTTTTTCCATTCCCCTCCCATCAACCCCTCTTACCCTCCTAATTTCTGACAGTTTCCCTTTTTTTCTTTCTTTTCTCTTTTTTATTTTCCCTTCCTTCCTCCCCCTTTCCTCCTCCCTAGTTCCCCTTCCCATTTGAACTATTTCTTCCTGTTTCACAATATCTGTTATGCATTTTGATCCTTCTTTACACTTTCTGTTTCCCACACCAGAGAAACGATGTGATATTTACTCATGTGTGTCTGACTTATTTCACTTAAGAGTATGGTCTCAAGGTGCATCCATTTACCTAGAAATGTCTCAAGTTTATCCTTCTTTATGGCTGAGTAGTACTCCATTGTATAAAACAAACTCCACATCTTCTTTATTCATTGATTGATTGTTGGGTATTTGGGCTGTTTCCAAGATTTAGCTGTTATAAACTGTGCTACTATAAACATGGGTGTGTATATGTTGATGTGGTATGATGCTTTGAACTCATCCAATGAGGCATTTGTTTTACTGAGCATATTTTCAGTTCTGTAATTTCTACTTAGGGACTGGGATAGCTTAGTGGCACAGTGCCTGCCTGGCAGGCACAAGGTTCTGAGTTTGATTCCTGGTACAAAAAAATAAATAAATGTATATATACATTATATTTATAATTTCCATTTGGCTATTTTTTGTAACTTCTATTTCTTTGCTATACTTTTCTCTTTTTTTCATTTGTTTTTTAAAAATTAATACTTGCTTGTTGAAGCATTTTTTCATTGGCTGCTTTAAAAAATCTTCATCAGGTGATTCCACGATCTCATTCATCTCTGTGTTGGCATATATTAGCTGTCTTTCCCATTCAGATTGTGAATTTCCTGATTCATGCTATTAGTGATGTTTTTGCTGCGTCCTAGACATTTTGGATAATATGTGGTAAGACTCTGCATCTTATTTTATCTCCATTTTGTAGCAGGCGGTCTCCCTACTGAGCTTTAGATGCAGGGCCTGGTGGTTGTGCACCTGTTTAGCTTCTTACTGGGCCCCAAGCAGCTGACTTATGCTGCCTCACTGCAGAGGGATGAAGAGAAAGAAGTTCTGCCCCTCCTTGGACTCGCTGGTCCCTTCCAAGGGAAAGGGAGGCATCAGACTGCACCATCTAGTTTGGGGAGGGGTCAGCTCAACTCTCCCCTGGGTCTCGCTGCCACCAGGAAGAGAGGATGTGGAAGGCTGCCTCGGAATGCTTTGTCACTGCAGAGTGGGAGCAGAAGCTCGGCTCCTTGCTGCTCCTTGCTGGCACCAGAGGAGAGGAGAGCAGCAGCCAACTACTCTGTCTGGCTGATTCAGATTCCCATTGGACCTCACTTACACAGGGATGAGCGGAAGTGAGTTCTAGGCCAGACCCATCTTTCACTGCCTGGCAAGTGCATTATGATGAGAATAATGATGGTTTTCTGTTTGTGAGAATTCAGCAAGATAATATTTATAAAGTGCATATTTTAGGGCTTATTAAACAGTAAACATTTATGAAATTATAGTTGTTATGATAACAGTTGGTCCGGAAAATTAGTCAATTAATTAATTCAGCACAGGCTCCATGCTAGCAACCGGAATAATGGCTGAACAAAATGCCTTATTACCCTTTCAGAAGACAAACAGCATGAATACATTGCGTCTAATATGAGACTAGCAATAAAAATAAGATGCTAAGAATACAGAGAAGGATATTTTTAGAGAAAGTGATATTGGGTGCAGGCCTTGGAGAATGGGTAGTTTTCCAGGTGGTGAAGAAGGTATGGGAGTGAAGGAACTTTACAATTAGAAGGAATTTTGAGACCAAATTCACAGAGTGCTTGTAGCCATTTTAAAATGTGACTCCAAGATTCTTTGTCTTGTCAAGAGGTGGAGCCGATGTCATCTGCCTGGAGCCTGAGTTCTGTGACTACTTAGGCAAGAGGACACAAGGACATGAAACGGCTGATCCAAGCCCAGACCTCAAGAAGCCCAGTCCCTGAATCTTTCACTATTCACCCTAGGAACTCACTCGTGGGGTTATGAGGAAACCAAGAACCACACGCGAAGCTGTTCTACATGACAGCTCTGGCAGGAAGCTCAGCTCTCAGCCAGGACCAACCAAGAGCCACGTGGATGCATCATCTTGGAAGCAGAGCCTCTCGTTCCAATTCAGCAGCCCAGCACACACTGCATGCAGCAGAAATGAGCTTTCCTGGTGAGCCCGGCACAAATGCAGATTCATGATCTAGATTAAAGGCTACTTTACACACTTAAATTTTGTGATGGCTTGTTACGAAGCCATAGTTGAAAGAGTTTATGAGCTGGTGGATACTTTGATTGGAAGGAAGATCAGATGCAAAGCAGAGAGTGGCAGAGGAGGCCGCTGAGATATTTTTCCATGTGGAAGAAGATGAGGACTTTATGCAGGTCTGGACCATGAGGACACACAATCATGAAGACCAAGTGTGAAGTTATGTTTTCTGACAGCCTGCCCTAGAATAGTTCTCATGCAATAGTCCAAAGAAAACACTCTATGGCCACATAAGTTCTGTGGTTACCAACAAAATGGGTATTAACACATGAAAGATTCTTTCCAAATACGTTTTACCATCCCATAGCCTTTTATTCCTATGGAGTCCTATTAATATACTGTGATAGTAGTGTTCTGTGAAATCCACCATGGCAAATTCTGCCAAATATGCTCTGTCCAAGTGTGAGAGGACTTCAGAACACATCTTGCCTTCTGCTGCTTTGAAGAAGTCCTAATTGTCCAAAAGGATTAACAAAGAACCCACATAAAACCCCCCTTCCTTGTCTAACTGTTGCCTTAGGAGTGTCTGACTCAACCTTCCAGCACAGTCACACCGAAGGACTCAGAGCAGAAAGGATTTATGTTTTCTAAGACTCACATCAACACTAGCAACACTTTGACTTCAAAACTTCCACACTTTTCATGGAGACTTGTCAGGCACAATCTGTTTACTGACTGGTATGTCCCAGGAGAAACAATTTCTATAAATACAAGTACTTCATCTGTTTCATTTATTTAGGTCAGGTGAGTTTTCCAAAAATTCTGTATTTTGAACTTCTGCTGATTTCTTATAGGTTCTGGGCAAACAAAACCATGTCTACAACTTCAACCTAATGAGTCTTTGTGGACACAGAGAGGGAGGAGGAAGTCTCATGCCATTTCCATTCATTAAACAAACTTTCTAAGAGAACACTGGGAAAGGGTACAGAACACAACGCAGGAAACAGGACAAATGAAGTACCTTGTGTAACAGGAAGTCCCTGATCTAATGGAACTTACAGTCTAGGGGTAAAGATAGGCCAACTCAAAGGAGGAAATAAGCACATATAATTATAGGCTGTAGAAATTACCTTAAGGGTAACTACCAAGACTCCAAGGTGGAAAATAATGAAGCAACTGGGGTCAAGTTTAGACATGGTAGTCAAGCAAGATTTATCTGAGAAGCTGTCAGTTGAAAATGACAAGGGCAAAAAGTATTCCTAGAGGCTTTGACCATGTCTATAGTTTTATCAGATCAGCTGTGCAATTTTATATGCTCTTTCCAAAGGCCTATTTTGATTAATATTCTTGGTAGGGAATTAAAAACCAGTTTTGGAGGCCCACATATTCATTCTGTTGCAAAGTCTTTTTGGAGGTTGAGTGCCCCAAACACAGATCCTGACACAAAAATGTACATGAAAGTGATTTATTAGGAAGAATTTATAGGAAAAAACAACCAGAAGGTGTAACCTGAGAAGAGAAAGAAACCAAACAAAGGCTCATTATCAAGTACAGTGTCACAGAAGGGAACTTGGGCTCCGTCCCATGGGAAAGTTCTAGAGACAAACACAGGTCATATTCAAGGTGCCCCAACCAGAGCACACAGGTGCCAAAGTATTAATCTTCACCCTCCAACATTGGTCAAATGTTGCCTCCAGCATGATGTGAATTCCCAGGCACTTCTGGTCTTTGCAGGGAACAGGCCAAGCAGTCTCCAGCAATCTGAAGGCACCTCCCCAGCAGAGATTCATTTTGTATAAGTACCACATGCTAACTGATCGCACCACCAGAGCTTTGAGCAATTCATTTTGGAGTTGGCTGGTGGGAGTGAAATTGCAGCAGACTTCAGAGTAGTCACAGATACCTTCGGCCATAAATATATTTATTTATTTGTTTCAACTGAGAAGTCTAATGTTCATTATAGTCATTACTGCCTGTTGGGGAAATTGATATCTGGTCGAGCTCACAGGTACCCATTCCTAACCTCAATCAATACTGTCACAGGATTTCATGGTTAGGAAGGCACTAAGCATTCTTGAAGTGCACTAAGAAATGACCACCCTTATCAGGGTGGTGAAGAGATCCCAAGCAAGATGATTTCTATGCAGCCAAAGATTGTTCATCTTGGGTCCACATTCAAGAAGAATTCATAGAAAATAACAAGTCTATATAAAATTTTTAACATCCATTTTTAAAATCTTGTTACTAGGATAACTGAGAAAGTTTGCTGCAGTTCATGGTACCAAGCTACACATACCCACCAGCTGACCACCGCAACTGGGGATTGCAAGAACAGTGTAGAACTCTGGCCACCTCTCTGGTAATGGTTCTTAGTCCCATTCCCAGACACTTACCATTTTGGCTCTTTCAAAATATCCCTTTAAGCTTTAGGAAAGCTAAGGTGTCTAATTTCCATAAGCATTTCTACTCTGGAAATAAATTGGGCACATTAACTTCTATTTGTTTTTTAACACTGTGAAAGTCAAACCCTCTGAAATCCTTATACATACTTATGCAACTCAGGCACCCTCTCAGTTACTAATATCCACTCATGTAGATGCACAGTGATCAGGGGCCTATGTGTTTGAAAAAGAAATTCATCATTTTGCGTATTAAAAATGAAAATGAGGCTATCTGTGTATTCAGTAAGTATTTATTAAACTACTACTGTGTACACTAGCACTGTTTTAGGCACTTGGAATACAACAGTGAGTGAAACAGATTAAATCCCTGCACCTATGTTGTCTTATTTCCATGAGGTTGATGATACCTTTTTCTTCCCAGATACTGGAACAAGAGCCAAAGAGGATGACACACATCTATGCCCACACTTTCATATATTTACCTTTGAGATATTACTGTCTTGGATAAAATGTATTCTAGAGGATGCTGAACTACACAGGATCTCTAAAAATATGACCAAAGTAGATTTTATGCTCAGCATCATTTTTAGCCTTCTAATTGTTTCCTAAACTTGCATTTCAGACATCATAAAGTGCGAATAAATCCAGTCACAGCATTTGAAAAGCAATCAACAATATACTAACGCAGTCTAACGAATGTGCCATTGCAGCCTTCTAGACCTTCCTCCCAGCCCACACACGTCTCTGGCCTTCAACTGAGAACAGGAGCAGAATCGGGCTAGTGTGTCCCCCTGTGCTGAGTCTGGCACTTGTTGTCTATGGAGGGATCTGGAAGTGTTGGGACTTCATCTTCTCAACTGCTTGTTAAGATCCTTCAGAAGCTATGCCTTCCCAAATGCTTCTCTTCTGGCTCTGAAACAACTGAACTAAGGTATGGCATTTTCCCCTCAGAATTTAGGATCAACAGAAAGAACTGAAATCAGTATAAATGATGATAAACAGCAAAGATCTTAATAGCTCTTCACTTTTTTTATAGAACCTTACATGTTTATTATTTCTTTCATTTCACTTAGCCCTGTGAAGTGAGCTTGCTGGGGATTGCTATTAATTGTTATCCAGTAGTGTATGGTAGGCAGACAGTACCTCGGATTTAGTATAGGATTATGGGATCCATTTCAGTTTTTCAGACAAAACATGAGTTTAGAATCTCACTATTGGTTTTAAATTTTGTAATATTATACAACGCATTTCTACTGATGAATTTATAGTATTAAAAAATAAGATAAAGTACTGCAACATCGAGTCTGCCTTCCAGGGGCCTGTGCGACTGGCATGGACCCCAGGAAGAGAGAGAAATGGGCCTCTCGGGAACCCACCCCACCGGGCCTGAGCGCCTCCAACCAGAAGACAACTAAGTCTGCCTTCCAGGGGCCTGCGCGACGGGCGTGGACCCCAGGAAGAGAAACATGCGCCCCGCACCCGTACTCATACCGGTGCATGGGCAAAGAACGAAGGACAAAGTTCCGAACACCCCCCCCCCCCCGCCCCGTAAAGCAACCTGCTCATTCGGAGGTCTGGCTAGATTGATAGCAACTAAGGTACATAAAACAGCTAAATGCTAGTATTGCTTTGTTCATTTTGCAGGCCTGGGGCTGGCAGCCTGAGCATCTCTTTGGAAGATGACGATACGCAATATAGCAAAAATGGGGGATTCTCTTCTGTCTTGTCTTCAAGGCCCAATATTGTTCTCATTGTTTTGCTTTATTCTTAATTTTTTTCTTTTTTTGGTTTGGCCTTATTTTGTACTCTGTTTTTATTGGTTTTATTGTGGGTTTTTTTGGTTTGATTTTACTATACCTATTGGAATTGCCAACTATTCTGAAAATAACAAGATATACTATAGTAGCTATTGTTTTCATAGTATCTTTCTTTGAAGTTCTGTACCAGTTCTACTGCTTTGTTCTCTTATGTTTTGTTGGATTTTACTATCTTTAAAATAAAAAAAAGTACTGCAACATCCTAAAATTTTGCAATCTACACATAACCCTCTGTGTGATGAATAGTCTTTGAGATACTTCTTCACATATAGTTAAAAATATGCACATCTGTATTTCAAAGGAATGCATGATATTTAGTCTTTTGTACATTTACTCTATACTTATGATTTCACTTGTTTGTTGACATTTTCCATGAAAAAATATAAATATATACAATCTTTATCTGGTGCGTTATATTGATGAATCATAGCTTATTAACATTTACATTTTCCCTTTCCACCTTTTCCCTTCCCAATTACTTTTGCTCTTTGAGCTGTTTTTTACCCTTACGTAGTATTTATTATAGATTTTGGATCATATATACTTTTCCATTTCTTACACTAGGGAGACAATATGGTATTTACACATGTGGGTTTGATTTATCTCACTTATGAGTATGGTCTCAAGTCGTGACCATTTACTTACAAAAGTCTCAATGCAATCTTTCTTAATAGCTGAGTAGTACTCCATTGTACAAAAATACCACATCTTTTTTAACCATTCTTTCATTGATGGGCATTTGGGTTGTTTCCAAAATCTGGCTATTACAAGTTGGGTTGCTATAAACATGGGTGCACAGATATCACTGTGGTATGATGTTTTCAATTCTTCTGGGAAAATGCCCAGAAGAGGGATAGCAGGGTTGAATGGGATCTCTAATCCTAGCTTCTTGAGGAATCTCCACACCGACTTCCACAGTGGCTGCACCAGTCTACACTCCCACCAACAGTGGAGAAGAGTTCCTTTTTCCCCACAGCCCCTCCAGCATTTGTTGTTGTTTGATTTTTTAATCTTGGCCATTCTTTCTGGAGTGAGATGGAATCTCAGCGTTGTTTTAATTTGCATTTCCTGAATGACCATTGATGTTGAACATTTTGAGGAAAAGATGTAAACTTGTATATATGTATATGTAAGATAACTAAAATGAACACACTGCTGAATGTATTCGTTATTGAGAAAGAACAATTAATACTCATATGATTAGATCAATTTTGCATGTCTATATCTGTTACTGCAAGTAACCATTTTAAAGATAATGATATGCAATATTGCAACCATTATCAAGTTTCTATCATTCGGTTTTGTAAACCTGCAATGTTACTGTTGGATATTTACTCTAGTCGTTTGTCTCTTTTGCTTGTTGTCTTTGTTATGTATGTCTTTTTTTTTTCTTTTCTTCACTTAAATAAAAAAAAAATTTACATTTTCCACTTTTTGCTATTAAATATAATGTAGTATAGGTTGATATGCTTTTATTGCTACATTTGCACAAGTGTCTGCTCACCTAAGATTATTTCTTAGAAGTGAAATTTCTAGATCAAAGAGCGTGCATGCATGTGTGCGTGCGTGCATGTGTGTGTGTGTACCAGCTGTATTGAATATATGGGAGAAGGACATAATATTTAAGGCAGAACATTGTAAAAATACACACTTTGACTAGCTACTTATTAATATGCTCTTCTTCTCATATCCAGTAACAAACTAGACATTAACAAAATATATATTTATATTCTTGGGCTTGTCTGCTTCCATCCTTCCAAATAATTCAGATCAAATCCCTTTGAGAAGCCTAACGATGACAGTGAACCAGTGGGGAGCTAGACCCATGAGATAAAAGCACCCAAGCAGGATTTCGGCCCAGGAAAGTCAGGAAAATGCTTAGATTTTGGAGGGAGGAAGAGAAATTTGAATAAAGCAAATACTAAAGATAATAGGGACGAGTTTCTCGTTGTCACCAAGGCAGTTACAAGTATAGAAAACTATGTAATATATTAAAATAAAGGCTGAGAGAATCTGGAAATCCAGCACTCGTATCTTGGTTTCTAAATATCATTCTCCACAAAGTGGAACCAGTGCTCCTTCAAGCAATGTCTTGTCCAGGGCCAGATGAGGGAAAGTGTAAGATAGGTCTGGAGTGTCTTGTGTTAGAAAAGGACTAAGACACTCAAAGAATAATGAGGACATATCAAAGGAACATGGGATCCAGCTAGAAGGAGCTCCAACTGGCCAAACCTAAGAAAATTCAAATATCAAAATAAAGATAACTACTGATGATATGCCATTGGATAAGTTAAAAGCATATGGCCTAGTGTTGATAAAAATGCATACACAAGTGAATAAATAAGAAAAATACAAAGCTCTTCATTCAATAAAGTACCAACTAACAAACAGGAAGAATTATGGAACTAGACAATCACCACAGAGACTAGGGATGTAGCTCAGTGTCAGTGCACTTGCCTAGCATGCACGAGGCCCCAGATCTCTAGCACCACAAGAGATGAAGGAAAAAAGGAAGGAGAGAAGGAGGGAGTGAGGAAGGTAAATTACCACTTGGCAACTCTCTCAAAAGCCTGGCACTTTGATTAAATTAGCAGAATTAACACCAGCAGTGCCTCACAGCAGCAGCGCTTGTCACTTGATCAGAAGCCACGGAAGGACCACTGCGCGACAGTCCAGCCAGTCCAGCCAGTCCAGCCAGGAAGGCCTCATCTGAGTCTAACCATCACGATGCCTCAGGCAAACTCAAAGCAAAGGCCGTTCTGCAAAACAAATGCCCAGCATGCTTTAAAAAATTGTTTTAAAACAGTCATCCAAGAAGAGTCAATCAATCATAAGGAAACATTAGATGTTTAAGTGAATTTTTTAGTCAAAATTTTGCAATAGGACTTGAACTTGGCTAATGTTTACCCTCATTACTAATAAGCTTATTGCTTTTTGGCATAATTGCTGCTATAAATTCAAATAAACGTCATATTTAAATGAAAAAAATATGTTGAAGGCATGGATGTCAAGGCAGGCCTGAGGGACTTTTCCAGCATGAAGGAGACAGGATGAGACACAGGCCTAAGTGTGACTGTGATTCTGAGCTGAATTCTTTCGCTACACAAATGTATTACTGGGTTATTCGGTGAAAATAGGATGTATCCCTAGGGACAGAAATATCAGATTTTTTTGAAACTATTCTTGCTACTCATCTTTAAGTTTGAAATTATTTCAAATAAAATGAATAACAAACTGTTGAAAAGTATTGAGGCCATGCACTTCCAGGGAGCATGACCTTTTAGTATAAATTTTTTAATTTTTTTTTTATTAGTACACGTTTGCAGTATAGGATGATTACATTTATTGTGGGGGTTGGTCCATATACATAACACATCTTAATACTTTTTTCATACCCTTCCCCCTCCCTTCATCTCATCTTGGGCAATTGGTTCATTTGCTTCTAAAATCATTGTTACTCCCTCCTACCCCTTCTAAACCTCCCCTCTCCCTTCTTCCCAAGATCCCCTTTCCATCCCCACAGAATCTACCTCCCTGTTTCCTACCACTTCTCTTTTATTTGGCTCTTTTTTATACTTTGGATTTCCCTTTTAAAGAAACCATGTATTATCTAGTCTTCTGTGTCTGATTTATTTTGCTTAGCATTGTGCTCTTAAGATCCATCAATTTTCCAACAAATGACTCAAAGTTATTCTTCTTTATGGCTGAGGACTACTCCCTTGTGTATATGTACCACATTTTCTTTAAATGTTCATCTGTTGATAGCAGGAATGTAAACTAGTACAACCAATGTGGAAATCAGTATGGAGATTCCTCAAAAAGCTGAAACTGTCTCAGCTATTCCCCTTCTGGGTGTATTCCCAAAAAATTTAAAGTAATCATATTATGAAGAGACAATACTTTATGTAAGTCCAGACATGATAGCATGCACCTATAAGCTTAGCTTATAGGAGGCTAAGACAAGAGGATTCTTGCAAGTTTGAAGCCATCCTGGGTTACAAAGTGAGTTCAAGGCCAGTTTGAACTGCATGCATAGTGAAACCCTGTCTCAAAAAGACCAAAAAGAAAACTTTATGTACATAATTTCTTGTCTTCCTACCATACTAGTCAAACCAAAGTCCTGTCTTGCTACCTATCTAAAGTTATCTTTCAACATGTGCTCCTTTTAGTATCTCCTGGGTCCTACAACAGTTCCTTAAAAAGTGCCTGTAAGTGCCTTTTACCTTGGACTTAACCTACATTACAGTATCATGATTTCTAATGCCTCCTGTAACAAGTGTAGACTACACTAACCTGCAGCAAAGAAGCTTGCCTGTCTCTTCATTTAACCTTGACCAGAGTCTTGCCATCTAAGCATTCATAGTACTACTTAAAGAAAGCAGACTGAAACAAAGGCCCAGGGGACAAGAGCACATTTAAACAACTGTTTTAAGAGGCACTGTGCTTAGTGCTGGCACAGTGATTACTTCCCTTGAGCCTCACAAGCCTATTATGAATATACATTATTATGTCCACTTTATATACAATGGATCATTGTCTAAAAGAAGTCAAAAATAACTTTTGGCTTGAGGAGCAGGTACAGGGAGTCAGATGAAACTAATGAAATCAGCATATTTATTTTCTCCACATGGTCGATTAGATTGGCTTGTATTTGAAACTCAGCTGAGAAATTAGTGCAAGAAATAACTGCGATCTTCATGGAAGCCAATGTCTTCTTTTAATCATGGTTCTGTGATAGATAATAATAGCTACCTTTGTTTGAACACCTACTATGTATCAACCACTGTGCAAGAAATGTTGGTAAATATTACCCCATTTGTAAAATGTTGCTTTAAGCATTCATTGGTACGATCGACTTTTTCCTGTAATTGTTGATGTAATGATTATTTGCTGTTTCCTGATGTTGAACCACCCTTGCATTCCTGCAATCCATCCTGCTTTGTCATAATGCACTCCTCCTGGCATATGTGCTACATTTTATTCTCTAACAATTTATTGCCTCTACATTCATAATTGAGACTTCCTTTTTATATACCATTCTATTAATATAATGTTGACTTTGATATGAACGAATTTAGTTCTCATAACAATCCTAAAAGATACGTATTCTTCTATCACACATAGAAAAACTGAGTTTAGAAATAACTAGGCCAGGGCCCACATAGCTCGTGCAGTTGGTATCTGAGCCCAAGCATCTCCCCTTGTACTCTGGACAGTCTCTGTTTCATACGTACTCTCTACTGTCTAGACACAGAAAGAACCCCACACCCAGGGACAGTGCAGGACACAGTGTAGGATCTCGGAGACCTAGCCCAGCTCTCTTCTCAGGCCCAAAAAACGGACAGGACGCCTCCCTCCGTGGGTCATGGTTTCCTCCTCTGCATACTGAGGGAGTTGGTGTAGGTAACCACAAAGGTTTCTTTTAGTTCTATAGATCTTCGTACTAGAATTCCTTGTTAGTAGTTCTTAGCCGATCTCTATAATTTTTCACTGCAAGAATGGAAGCACAGCATGCTTTAACTTGTGTGTGTGTGCGTGTGTGTGTATGTGTGTGTGTGTGTGTTTTGAGGAAGGAGAAAGGAAGAGAGGTTAGAAAAAGAGGTTTATAAAACAAAATCATTTGTCTAAAGTGTTTATTTTCTTTTTACAAAAAATTACAAAAATCCACCACGCATCCTTTCTATTCCCAGTCTTTTCTGTGCATTCGGCTCACTCCCGCAACTTATTTCCAAGGACGTATATTAGTACAGCTGTGAGAAGAAATCTCTGCTGCTGCTGACAATAATTTGAGTGCTGCTTTCGGCTTGCTAGGACCCTGTAGTACTTGACTTCACCCTGCCCAGCTAACAAGCTTTACTGACCTGCCCCTCAGTGCTTGGTGCTCAGTCTTTGCCCGGAGTATTTTCTCAGAACCTGACCCTAGTATTTACCCTTGGCTTCCAAACACCACCACCGTAGGAAAGTGACACTCTTGCCTTTCTCCCTAAACAAATGAGAAGCCTTTTTACCTAAGGGGAATGATTAGATGACATTATCTGCTCCCTGTTCTTCTTTGCTGTGATGTGAATGCTTGTAGTCCCTCAAAATTCACGTGCTAAAACCTAATCCCCAGAGCATTATATTAAGAGGTTAACCCTTTAAGAGGTGACTAGCTCATCAGAGCAAAGACTTCATGAATATGATTAATGCCTCAGGAAGAGGCCCTAGCAAGCTGCCCTGCTCCTCCCACTATGTGAGGATTCAGCAAAAAGGCACCATCTATGAACCAGGAGGATGGCCCTTAACCAACGCCGTATCTGCTAGTGCCTTCACCCTGGATTTCCCATCTGTTGAACTGTAAGCTATGTTTTATAAACCGCATGGTACATGGTATTTTTGTTTCAGCAGCCTCAATAGATTTTATCTCTGTACCATGATGGTGGAGTTAAAGAAGTTTAAGAGCAAAAATAGTATAAAGTAAGTCCACCTAACAACTGGATAATAGATAGATCAAAACATTGGCCATCTTGGCTCACAGGCAGGAAACTGGAACTAAAGCCCAGATTGCTCACTTCCTTCTAGAATCAGCTGAGTCACTCTACCCTAGGACATCTGGTGTTCTACAAAGCTGGGAAATGTTCAGAAGTCTTAACTTAAAGGATTTTCTTCAAAGAAGTCACAGAATCAGGCAACTCAATATCTCTACATTTCAACAGATCAGGTTCTCTAATAAAGTAGACATCTAATTCTTTGTTATCACTTAATTTGGTTGCTGCTTTTCTTCCCAATGTCTTTCTCTGGTTTTCTGATCATAACCCCAACTTCTCCTCTTCTGAAGAAGCTCGTAACCACAGCATCACCTTTTTGAAGTCACTGGGGTGGGACTCTGCTTCGGCTCTGCTCACTGTTAGAATTGCACACATTTGGCAATAGTAAATGGTCTAAGAGAAAGTCAGTAACTCATGCAGGATCAGAGATCTTCCCTGGGATTTTTACTGAACTCTAGGAGAACAACATTTCATCTTTCAGCTGAGGATTTAGGTTGGGGTGATGTTAAATTAAAAACTGCAGACCACCGTCTTTCCCCACTGCTTGGAGGAATCCAAGCTGTGAAGGACAGAGCAAAGCCCATGTTGAGAGAAGAGCAGAGTCGAGGGGAGACAAGGAGGGGAGAGGTGAAAGGAAGGGTGTCCCGAGGACAGCTGCACTCTTGCCTGCTGTCGGTTCTCCCCAGATCCTCCTGGTTAGAGGGATTTCTTTTCTGCGGTTCTCATGATCCCGTGAGAAAAATTCCATCACAGAATCATGTCCACCTTGTGATCTCCCCCTCCAGCATCTAACTGGTGAGATGAGAAGGAGTAAGAGGCAGGATTAAATTGTGAACCATCACTGTATTCGCAGGAGCTCCCCATCTCTTCAGCTGGCTCCCCACAGATCAGAGGCAATCTGCTGCCATTCTTGCCTCCGTGACTATGTGAAATATTTCCTTGTCTGTCTTCCCTTCAAGACCTGACGCACTACTCGCTTTATCTCTGCAATCTCAGCATTTGCCACAGTGTTGCTTCCATAAGCAGGTGCTCGGTACATCATGGAATTCGATGAAGAAAAGAATTCACAAACCGTGGTCCTCTGGTTCACAAACCTCGGTTCACAAATTGCAATTCGGTTGCAACCAGAATCGTGGAACGAATTAAGTTCCTGAACTGAGGTACCATTGGATTACCTCGTGGTGTCTTCCCACATTCTTCTTGGGCTCTCAGAAGAACATGTATGTGCTTGTGGTAAACTAACCTACCCTGTGCCCTTCGTGCACTCAGGAAAGTCACTTTGCTATGTCTGGAAAAGAATCAAAAACCAAGAAGTAGAGTTTCACAGTAGTACAGAACTTCAGCCAGAACTTCAATTCTATTTAACAAATAATGTGTTTGCATGCCTCCTTTGTGTGGATGCTGAACCAGAAATACCCTGGGCTCCCAAGCAACTAGGAGAATTTAATTTTTCTCATAAAGTGTCACCTTGAAATGGATTTACTTATTCTGATTAGTTAAGGCTTTTTGAGCTTGATCTACCCTTCCTTTGATGTATGTGTCAAAGTTGTCTTCTACCAATATATGGATTGATGATTAATTCACAGTGCATTAGGGGCCTCTGGCTTGTTCATGCTTGGTCAAATTTCTAGTTGGCTTATTATTCTGAATATTACAGTTTCAATCAATCAATGATTTATTGTTATTTTAAAAACAGCACATGTTCAGTTTCCCTGGTCAGCACTTCTGGAGGCCTCCTCAGCAGTCTGTCTTGTCGTTAGGTGCATGCGGACAGGCTCAGCAGTGTCTGATTAGGACAGAATGTTGGTTTGCAAAGCAGAACGAGGGAACAAAGCCCCTGAATCTCACTGAGTAATGGGACGCGAGCTGTGTCACATCCCATCTCTGACAGAGCTCAGTGATGTGTAAGTTATAGACTCCCTCATAGAGAGCCCTTCATTTCATCTGTATGATGGACAAAATTCAAGAAAAGAAAAAAGATTCTGCATTTCGTGCAAATGCAGCCCACAGCTACGTTGGCATCAAACATCAGCTGCTCTACCAAGGAGCAGAGGAGAAATGGCTCTGCCCTGTGGTAGAAAGATCAGAAGTCCAGTAGCCCACATAATTGGGTTCTGGTATACTGTGATGTTGACTCACAATGAGATGTTTCTGAAATCAAAGCATCTTCACTTAGTCATAGGTTTCCTTATGCACAAAATGGGGAGAAATTGGGCAAGAGGCAATCATACAAGTGATCTTTAAAGTCTTTCCCATGAGAGTCTGTGACCACACTGCTAAGAGCATAGTACTTTCCAAGTCTCCAGCTTTCCTGGGACCTTGAAGTTGCAAGGTTCTCCTCCCCGCTTCACCTAATCCGATCATTCACTCCTTCTTCACAGTGGATGTTTTACAAGGCCTCCCCTCTTCCAAACCTCCTCTACATATTTTCCTTCCCCTGACTCCACCAGATAGCCTTGTGTTCACCACACAGAAGAGCTAGAAACAATCAGGTGCAAATTCCCCAAATCGTACTCTCCACCCAGAGCTGATCTCCTTCCCACCTGGCCCATCAGAGGCTCATCACAAGGTCTCTCTGGCCTGAGACAAATCGTAGGATGGTTTCAGACCCACAGGTTCCTTGGGAGGTTTATGGTCTCCCTCTCCCTCTCCTTCTCCTTCTCCCTCTTCCTCATCACAATATTCATCATTATCACCATCGTCATCCCCTCCTTTCCCTTCCTGCCGTTTCCCCTTAGACTTTAAACCTCTCAGCAGCGTAAGCCCTGCTTTGGGTTCACAAGCCTTCCTCAGGTACAACTTCCTCTTCCTCACCCTTTTGCAATCTAGCATCTTAAATGAGTTGTCTAAACTCCTTGTGCCCACCTTTGCCACTTCACCCGATACCTCAGCCCCAGCAACCAACCTTCTGCCTTTGTCACTCCATCAACTCCACTCTTGACCAATGATTCTTTTGTTGCCAAACCCAAATAGTACTTCTCATTACTCATCCCTGTAGTCTCAATACCATAATTTCATCCTAATCTCTAAAATCCCCCTTCCTTAGCTTTGGTGCCATTAAACTGATCTTGTTTTCCTCCTTCCAAGAAAGTTCCGGTAGTGTTCCTTCCAGCACAAAAATGGTCAGCCTTTTTGTTCTATTGATTGGATGCGACCCCTTTAAGTGAGCAATTTTCTATGTTCGGCCTACCAATTTGAATATTAATTTCACCCAAATCCATCATCACAGGAACATCCAGAGTAATATTTGACCCAAAATCTGAGCACCCCATGGTCCACCCAAATTTACACATAAAAGTATCAGTGTTGTCCTTTGAATTCACCCTTTTCATTATTTCCTTATCTATTTCTTTTACCAAAGTCTGAATGTCTCGAACATAGTAAGTATTTCTATTCCATATATCTATACATATGCTTACATCAGGCTGGTACAAGGCTCTCAATATATGCTTTGAATGAACAGTGAAAGACTTTGAAGGATAGTCCTTACTCTGTTAATATCCATTTTAAAATCATTGTACATCAATAATATTTTCAATGTTAATAACAAAGAATTAAATTCTGCATATCAGATACGATTCTGTGATTTTCATGTATCAATGTATCAATATTCTTATTACCTCTGTGACTTACAATTACAAAAACTGAGACACAGAGAGGTTGAATGAACTTCCCAAAATGATTTAGCTAGAAAGGGACACGTTCAATCTTAAAAATTTTGTCTTGCTCCAAAGTCTACTATTTCTTAAGGGACTTATTTGGGAGTCTGTTCTTTTAGGTTCCTGTTACTAAAATATTTGGGAATTTTAAAGACCAGGTTTTTAAAAAAGCACAATTAGTGTATTTATTTTTTAAATTTGATGAAAATGCCATGCTATAATTTCATTGAGACTATTATGGTTTATGTCTAGATGTCCTCCCAAAGTCTCATGTGGTCATTTTTCAGGGGTGACTTGATCTAAAGTGTGGGATGCTGGGCTAAAGGGTGTGTGATTAGTAAACCAGTCCACTGATTGGTCTGGCATAAGTCTGGCTAGAGATAAGGCTGTGAGACCAAGAAGCAAGCCCTCTCTGCGAATCAGCACCATATGCAGGCTACTGGGGGGACAGCCAGATGCCAGCATTTTCCCATGAGTCAGCGCCATTCATGGACTGCAGGATAGAGAACAAGAATTCACCAAGAAGTGAGCCTTCCCTGTGAATTAGCACCATGCACAGGCCACTGCAGGGAGAGCCAGATGCTACCTCCTTCTAGCACGTGGGCTGGGAAACAAGAAGAGCCAAACCCCACACACCCACCCATCATAAGTGACTGGCTGATCCAGAGAAGCACAGGCTATGATGATAACTATCAATGTAAAATATAATTTAATGCTTTTAGTGTTTAGTGTTTCACTGACTTTGCAGGTCTAAAGCCAGTAGTCTGATCAACTATTCAAAAGATAACAATACACAATGCAGCATCTATGGAGGACTCTTTTTGAAGGTGGTAGCCATTCTTAATTCCCTATTATCTTGTTTTGAAGTCCTGTATCATTTTCATTGTTTTGTTGGGTTGGGTTTTGTTCTGTTTTGTTTTGCTTGATTTTATTATATCCAATGGCATAATATTTCAAAGATAACAAGATTTGTTATGGTAGCAATTTTGGATTTATTCTTATCTTGCTTTGAAGACTTTTATTGCATTCATTGTTTTGTTTTGGTTGGTTGTATTCTGTCCCATTTTGTTTGAATTTTACTATGTCCGAAGGCATGTGCAGATACTTCAAAAACAACAAGAGGCATTTTGGTAACCATTGTTGATTTCCTATTGTTTTGAAGTCCTGTGCCACTTACACTGGTTTATTTTGATTGGCTTTGTTCTGTTTTATTTTGCTTGGTTTTATTTTCTGTTTGTTTTTGTTTTTGTTTTTGTTTTGCAGTACCGGGGATCAAACTCACAATCTTGCACCTGCCAGGTAGGCACTTAAGCCACTGAGCCAAATTCCTGGCCCTATTTTTTTCGAAGCAGGGTCGCACTATGTAATTCAGGCTGGCCTTGCTCAAGTTGTAACCCAAGCCAACCTCGAACTCACAATGCTCCTCCAACTTCAGCCTCCTGAGTACTGGGATTAAAGGCATGTGCCACCACACCAGGCTGGTTTTATTCTCTTTAAAATAATTTTTTTTAATTTTTTAAAAAAAGGATGTGAGCATTACACTTACCCTAGTGTGGGTAGCCTGAATAAAATATAAGGGACAGAAAGAGTCTTGTCTCTCCCATCCTCTTTGCTTTTGCTACCTTTTGGCTGCCATGAACTGGTTTCCTCCTTGTTGCTCTGCTACAGTCTGCCTGCTATCAACTGGCCTTCATTATGATGGCCCTCTGCCAAGCCCCGCTGCCTTGGAGTCAGTCACTTATGGACTAAAACCTCTGCAAACTATAAGCTAAATAAACCTTGCCCCCTTTAACTTTGAGTGTCAAGTATTTTGTCTCAACAATGAGAGAAGTAACTAAAACAGGGACATACCCATGTACCTTAGTTTCCATGGTGGGCTGCTCCCTTTCATACAAAGAAGTGAGGGATCTAAGTGGGCAAAAATTCTGTGTGTGTGTGTGTGTGTGTGTGTGTGTGTGTCTTTCTGTCTGACTCTCTGTGTCTGTCTCTGTTGCTCTCTCTCTCTGTCTCTCTCTTTTCCCCTCCCTCCCTCTTTTCTTGAAACCAACCCCTGCCTGTATTCTTTTCCTGGCTCTCTCTGTCTTCGGGTAAATACTCACTCAAGACTCAAGCTAGGCTCTGCCCGCTGGGTTGGGATGGAACAGGTCTGCAATTGTCCACCTGCTCAGTCTGTGGCCCAGAGGTAAGTTCAGTTCAAGAGGAAGGAGCCACAGGCCATTTTCAGCCCAGGTCCAAGTCCCTTTCTCTAATATAGCATTATTATTGTTAAAGTTAATTATTTGGATCCCAGTTTGGCTCTACTGTCCACATCTCTATTGTATAGAGAACTAGAGCAGACAGGACGTGGTTGATATTCACTTCCATTAGAGTTCATGTGAAGTACACTGCATCTATTCTACATCGAATTCCATATTCCATGTGTTTATAAAGCAAATACCATCTATTATTGATTCTCTATAATAGATGAGAATCAATAACACTTACTAACACTTCTTACTATCAAAAATTTTCACATCCACATGAGAATAATTGCACTCATGAATTTATTGGTAATTCAAATAGATAAGGGTTATGAATTTAGAAATGTTTTGGATTCATTTGCATTTAATCACATGCAACAGGATCTACACTTATTTGAAAGATGCTTACAGGAAGTTGGCCTACAGTAAGCTGTCAAAAATACTTGGCCATTTGCCAAGAAAATGAACATATTCATGATGATTTTATTCACCAGCTAGAATGATGAGGCTTGTTGACCAAACAGACTTACAGATACCTTGCAATAACACCTCCCCACTCTGCCAGGAGCTTGTAACTTAGAAGCATGCATTATCCCCGAGACCCATGAATGTCTGCATACAGATGAGCATGTGTTCATGCCGTGGTGCCCAATGAGTGGCCTTGCCCAGTGTTCATGGCCGTTTTCAGGAGTCAGGATTCTGTAGAGATACACCACCAACAGGATCCGTGTGCACACATGGATGCAGTGAGCGAGAGAGAGAAACGAAGAGACAGAGATTGATCTGAAGGAATCACCGAACAGGGTGGAGGAGCCGGCACGCCCGACATCTGTGGGTCAGGCTGCCAGGTTGGAATCTGAGGCCAGAGTTGCTGCCTGCAGTCCTGAGGCCCCATCCCTTCTTCTCTGGGACCATCCGTTTTTCCTCCGAAGTTATTTCAACTGATTGGATGGAGCCAACCCACATTATTGAGAGAAATCTGCTTTACATAAAGTCAACTTGTTAAGTGTTAAGCACATTTGCAAAATACCTGGATTAGTGTTCGATTAAATAGATAGTTACTCCAACCAAGCCAGATTGACACATGAAGCTAACCATTACAGACATTCTCCTCCATTATTTCATACATAATACATCTACTCAATGCATAATGCATGTGGCCATCTGCATTAATAGATAAAGATTACTTAAGCTCTGCGTCTGCTTTTCTTCTTTCGGACCATTAGTATTTCCTAAATTTGGAGCCATGAAGGAAGTAATAAACTACTTGATCTACTTGTGATGTTTCAAAAAGATTGGCAGGAAAAAAAAAAGATTGGCAAGAATATTCCTATGTTTTCTGATAAAAATAGCCTTTTTTGCTTTTGCCGGAAAGCATATCTACCCCACATAGCAAGCTAGTTATTTCACACAAAAAATTTTAAACATGTAAACTCATAAATGCTCTGCATTGCAAGATCTTTTGAAACTTGCAGCTCAGTGTGGGAAAATATTTATAAGTGTCTTTGATGGGGAAAATATTGGCATTAAACCAGCATGTAATGAATTCAAAAAGCTTTCTGCTTCAGTTAGTACAGTGTCAATGTCTTGGATGAAACTCAAAATTCAAACTCATTAGGCAGAAACATGCCCAGCATCTGCCAGTCATGTTTGCAAGAGGCAGCCCATAGATTTCTCAGACAATATGTGACCAGAGCTACTCCTATTCAGCAGGCAGTCAAGCGGGTAAGACGCACTGCTTCTTTACCTTTGGTTTATTCTGCCTGCCAGACTCCTAGTCTGTGAGACTCCACTCCTCAGACCCAACATCCCTCCTAATTCAACCTCCAGTCCAATCCCTCAGGGACTGACCTCTCTACACCGCTCAATGCCACCCATCTTTTTCACAAGACCTCCCTTTCAGACTCCAGGAAAGCTGTTCATGACCTCCACCACAGGACCTATGTTACTCATAATCTGCACACCAGGCACCACTGGGAGCATATACTTACATCAATTATTCTCTGTTTCTCCTCGCTCAGGAACACAGCTCTGAGTAGGAACCGGTGTATTACAAGGCTACACCAGCTGTGAGAGGGTCAGCCTCAGAATTCTCAGCTTGAAGAGTTCTTTGCTTTGTTCCTGCTCCCATAACATGCATGACCTCCTATCCCCCACCAGCAGCTGCATCCGTCTCTCATTGCATCAGTTTCAGCAAGCACCTTCAGCAAGGAACTCACTTCCTTGTCAGAGTCCCCAGAAGTGAATTTCAGGGGAACTACCCAGCTGACATTTAAGTCAAACTACCTGAAATGCAATAATTTAATGAAAATATATTCGGTCATGTGTGTGATCACAGACAAAAATAGTATGTATAACAGTAAAATATATCACATTTAACCAGATGAGTGTAAAACGGTGGCTGATTTTTTACCACATCTGGGCTCTGTGTCAGTGATTTGAGTTACACTGACTCCAGCTTCAGAGTAGACTGGTAACAATCTAAATGTCACAGTGATTGGTTCAACAATACATTTGTTAGCTATAATGGTCTAATCCGAAATTACTTTATTTCATTATGAGATACCCACTACATGTAGGTATCTTGATATGTGAAGAAAGTTAACCTTATGATGACGCCAACATAAGGATGGAGAGGAGTATTATTATTATGGAGAGGCGTAGAGCTGAATCCCTGAGCAAAGTGTGTGCAAAGTCTTCCATCTAGACTTCTCAGCTATCTAATGCAGTTTCCCTTACTACTAAGCTATTTGGAGTTAGAGTTTCCCTTCCTTTTCAACCTCAGTTCACAGATGAGGGAACTTCTGCACAGTTTTGCTCAGGTGACTTGTCCACATTGGATAACTAACACAAGACATCGCAGCAGATTCAGCCCAGGCCTGGGTGACTCCACAGCCAGTGTTACTTCTACCACCAAGTACTGTGTGGCTTAAACTGCTTGTTTCTCTTCCTCCCTGACTGACAGAAGATTGGATGGTCTCATGCATGAGGGAGCCACATAGAGGCTGAAAACCATGTAAGACCAAAGACAGATTTCTGCCATCTGCAACCCAGCACCATGGATTCAGGAGATACAAGCAATTCCTGAGGCTCTGTCATCAGATATGTACCTAACATCCTGCCTCTCAGGTCAGCACTCCTTCAGAGACAACTGCTTGAGATATATTGTTCCTTGGATCCTCATGAAAGCAGTCATTTAGCTGCATTTTAATTCTCCCCAAACGAAACGTTATAATAAAAGCTCAGGGGAAGTGGAAAGTAAACTATTTTTGAAAGATCTAGTAAGTGCCATGAATTCCTCTAAGAGACTGCTTAGTTATTTTGTTTAATCACCATATCCCTGCAGGTAGTATCATTATACTCATTGGGCTCATGGGAAACTGAGGTACTTTAGGGTCAGGTTGCTTGTCCAGCTGGTAAGTGGATGAGCCAGAGTTTGAGTCCCAGGTGTAGATTTCTGATAACCGCATGCCATTTGCATGACATCACTTGGACTTCTCTAAAAATAGCACTCTGATTATTGTTTCTGGCATGTTGCCTAATGCAATGACCTCAACACCATTGGTCAAGACAGCCTGGTCCAGGAAATAATGAGCAAGAAAATGCCAAAGCCATAACAGAGAGCACTTGAGCAGACAGTCTTTGGAATGCTCAGGTAAATTCACAAGGCAATCAAAAAGTCCACTGGATACAAAGGTAACTTGGGAACATCTTGGAGACCAGGTGGTTCAGGTATACACCCCAAAAACAGCCATGATCTCAGACTCAATAATTACCATGCTCCCAAAACAGAGGACAATCATAAAAGGATCAGTGACTCATGCCCGAATAATCATAGATAAATTTTATCTGGCTCCCAAAATGGCACCTGGCCACTGCATCTTTCCTTTGCCGCAGCAAAGAGAGAGCAGGTCATGTTTCAAAATGGTACTGTAAATCAACTGCAGTCACCTCCCATCTGCTGACCCAGAGAGTATGATTTTATATATGATATTGGAGCCAAAAAGAATGACTGGTCATCTCATTGCCTGGCTGCCTCCTGGGATAGAGGGTGAGCTGGTGTGGTTTCTATGTGAAATTTTCAAAGGTGCTATCAACTATAAATTCAAACAGGAAGGGCTATTGTCAGGAGGGAGTAATAGCAAGAACACCAGAGCCCCAGAGATGTTTGAGCTCTTGAGTCCTGGGGAGTATCCATGCTCTCTTCAGGAGTAAAAGGAGAGTAACAAGGAGGTGGGCGACAGAAGATGCAGACTGAGTTGGGACTTCAGTGTACCTGAAGTTTATCTACAAAAACATGAAAAATTGTTGAAATTTTAGGAATGGTTGGTTGGTTGGGTTTTGGTTCTAAGAATGGAACCCAGGGTCTTGCACGTGCTGGGCAAGGATCCCACCCCTGAGCTATGACCTAGACCAGAATGGGTGTTCTTCAGTTTGGTTTAATAACATGATTTTCCAGAGAAATCAAAGGATTTTCCAGAGAAACAAACTGTCTGGACCAAATGCTGGTCTCTCTGGATATACTGCCTTTACATAGTTTTAATCCATCAATGAAATCTGCGTTGGTTCAGTGGGACTGATCTTCTAATAGGCCACTTATCTAAGATACTAAGAGATAAGTTAAAAACGGCCACTGAAACTTCTACGGGGGCTTCTAAGAGGTGGAAACTATGGCCTCTTGGAAGTTCTGATTATTCAACTTATGGTGTTCAGTAGTTCTTTCACTTGTTTGGCAAAAATTTCCTGAGACCCTACCTTGGGCCATGCACTGTACCAGGGGTATTTTCTTCACGGTTAGGTGAGGTGTTTCTGGTGAAGATGTTGGTGGCAGTAATGATGGTATGGGGGTGGGGGTGGTAATATGAAAGTGGAGCTATGGCTTTAGTGAAGATGATAGTGCAGATGACAGAATTACTGGCAATGGCAGAAGAGGCTAAGGTTTGTCCAGACTAGTGCAGGCAGTGATGGGAGGTTGGGTGCAACAATGGGAATGGTGGAGTTGTAATGCTGGTGGTGGTTGCCATGACAGCAGTGGTGGTAGTTTTGGTGGTGATCATGGTGGTAGTGTGGCAATAGTTACATGGCAGAAGTGTTCATGATGGTGGTAGAGGTGAGAGTGAGGGTGATGGAATGGTTGACAGTGGTAACAGAAGTGGAGGTGTATGTCCCCATAGCAGGGGTAAGGCTGGGGTGGTACAATGTAAATGGGAATGTTGGTGATACTGATGATGACCGTGATGAAGGTGGTGGTATAACAGTAGTGGGGTGACAATGACTGTAATATGAACAGTAGTGATTTGCTGATGGTGATGTGTGCAACCGAAGTTTTCTAAATTTTTGTCATTCTTCCTAGCCCCATACTCAGGGAAAACATTGTCCAGCCACTATATCCAGTTTAGTGTTGTTGGCAATGTTGCTTAGTGGTAGAGCACTTTTCTACCATGTACAAGGTCCAGAGTTCAATCCCCAGCAATGCTCGCCCAACCAACTCAGTGTTTTAAATCCTGCTTGAGACATTTTCAACTCTATTAACCCACAATACCACTCGGAGGGAGACAGAATCATCTTCATTTCCCTGATATGAAAACCAAAGCATAAAAGAGAAAAGGTGCCTCCTGTGAGCTCACTGGAAGTGACAGAGGCAAGATGGCAGTAGGATTTGTCTGCCTCTGGGTCCAGGTACTTATTAATCTACAATCCACAGAATGCCACTGAGAAAAACAAACGGGCTCCTCTCCATTGTCTGGTTCCTGGTCAGATGCACCAAGGAGGAAATGGGCAGTGGGGGGACCTGGGGTTCATGTGCCAAATGAGGCCTTGAGTGAAATGAACTGAAAGACCTTGACAGCTATTTGGAATCCTTAGGTCTATCCATCTGGCACCCAGCCCAACTTAGCTTCCCTACAAACTAGCTCAAAACAGGCGTGAGAGCAGGCTGACCTCCATCAGCAGAGGCACGTGCATACAGAGGAAAGAACACAGACTCACAGCATTGTCCAGGGTTCAAATCCTATCTCTTCTGCTCCTACCTTTAGCCCCAGGCAAGTCCCTTGATCCCTTGGGAAGAATGATGGCTACTCCCTATCACTGATGTAAGAATTAAAGGCAATAAAGTGCACAAAGTTATTTGATAGCTCATTGTTCTGCCATGAGCAAGTCGTAGGCTCCCAATCAGTGATCACACACCGGAACAGTGGAACAAATCCTCGAGGTGGAGACTCATCAGCTCTTCACATGAGCACTATGGTAGAGATCATAGCTACAGACTGGGTACACCCAGAGGACATGGCTACTCATGCTGTAGCAGGCCACACAGAAGTGGGGAGACTCCACAGAGAAAGTGGCCTGGAAATTGGGTTTAAAGAATGAAAAGGATGGAGATTTTTAAAAGACATTCAAAGTAGACAAAAGTTCATGTACAAGAGATTTAAAATGCGAAAGAGCAGGGGGCCAGGGGTTTAACTCAGCGGCACAAGCGCCTGCTTGCCAAGCGCAAGGTCATGGGTTTGATCGTTTGATCCCAGGTCCAAAAAAAAAAAAAAAATATATATATATATATACACACACACACACACACACACACAAAAGAGCAAGTGACACAGAAGACAACCAGGTGAGGTGAAAGGAGTGGGTCTCACTGGAGAGGAAAAGTGGAAGGATGGCTGAAGGCCAAGCTGCAAGGGGCCTCAAGGCCAGTCCCGTTGTCGGTAGACTTGATCCTTAGAGTTCCTCTGGGGGCAGCTTTTCTAATGGAATCACTGAAGCCTTGCATTTGAGATCAGAGAGAACATGGAAAAACCACTCATTTGAACTCTCTTGTTAGAGCTGAGAAAAATGTGGCTCAGAAAACAGAAGCAATTTTGGTCAGGGTCACACAGAGTTAGTGGTAAAGAGCTTGACCCTGCACCTGGAGGCTCAGTCTTCACTGTTCTCCACTCCCTCTCATAGTCCCTGGGAGGCTGAAAGTAAAGATTTATGTAGTCTAGGGCCTGGAAGAGAGCAAACTTCCTTCTCCATCACCCTTCTTATCCCAATAACATCATAGGGGATCATAAGAGGAACCAGGAGAAAACAGTTACCTGAAGTGGTTTATGATGCAAGAACCAAGACCACCCACTGTGCTCTGACCTGAAGTAGATTCCGCTTCCACTGAAAACAACAGAGCTCTGAAAGCAGCAGAGCCAGCCTGCTGACCAAGTGCCTGCCGGGACCATTGCCCCAGCATCAGCAGCCAGTAGCTCCACCAGCCCCGTGTTCATGTGGTCTTGGCTGTTTATGAGGAACAAGAAGTGCAGGCTGATTGGGGATCCGGACTCAATGTATTTTTTGGTTCTCGTCTCTGGAAGGAAATTCATGTAGATCTTGCTGTGGGGTGGAGGGGTAGTGACTGAGAGCTTTCCTGGGAAACTAAGGGCCACTGCTGACCCTGAGCAGGATTGTGTAACCAGAAGCTGGAGAACCAACCAAGACCATCCCTAGGGGTGGGACCTTAGCTTACAGTTAGTGTTCATCAGATGAGCCTAGATTTGCCAGAGGGTCACAGAAAGTCACAGCCAGAACTTTTGAGGACATCCTGGCCATCCTTCCTTTCAACTGTGGGAAATCTGCAGCAAAAAGGAGAAAAATAACTTGCATAAGGTCACAGGAAACTGGCAAGACCAAGTGGCTTGACCTTCAAGTTCAATGCCTTTTCCACTACAGTCCATCTCCCCCATCAAGCAAAAATGAATAGTATGTTTGAAGATTCATCACTTTGTTACTTAAAAGACAACACTAGGTCCTCAGTCCCCTGGGTACTTTCACCATCACCCCTCTGACTGAGACATCCTCCCTTTTACCTGGGACAAAGTTTTCAGCTAAATAACCAGATTTGAATAACTGGGTAAATTGAGGCCTTTGATGTCATCAGTGTAGGTAAATTGACTAGATTAATATGACATAGCCTTGGACTTAAGGGAATCCAGCAAGTTGAAGGCTCAGGAGCCAGTGAGAACCTGGAGGAGAAGGACTGGATGTCACGGGTGATAACAGAGGATTCCAGAATGGTGGAGCTAGAGTGGGTTCCTCAGGCTGGCGTTAGGGAAGGGCAAGTGTTAGAAGGCAGGAGAAGGTTTGGAACAGGTGGTACAGTTGACCTTCACAGTAGTCAAACGCAGTCTGAGTACGGTGACCTTGAGGAGCACGCTGAGAAGCATGAATCTGGGAGTTACGAGAGGTGACGGGGCAGAAAAGAAGCCTTAAACATCAACTTCACTGTGCTTCCATTTCCTCAACTATCACAATGGAGGCCCATTACGGCTCCATATGGAGACTGTGGGCAAGACACTGGGACCCACGAGTCACAAAGCTAAGGAAGCTATTTTCCTTCAGATGAGCCTTCCTGGGCTCTGAGGAAATGTCACACAGGAGTGGCAGGATGGCCATGTGCCTCGTGGAGAGGTACCTGGAGGCAGGTGTGAAACTGGCCGGGAGACGCAGGAAGCCAGCTTTGAGGGTAGAGGAGCTGGAGGCAGAAAACAGGAAACTGTTGAAACTGTCTCGGCGAGAGGTAGTTACTCCAGGTCAGCTGTGAGTTGGTGTGCTCACTGCATGCGTCTGTAATGATGGGGTTTGACAGCCCCAGTCCTGCTTTGCAGAATGAGTGCTAAAGTCGGTCATTTCACAGAAAAAACAAAACTGAATTTTTTTAAAATTCTAATTAATCCCCAAGCTCCCAACTGTTGCCCCTGTCCCCGACACTGTTCCCCTTGCACCACATCCTCTCTCCTGCCTCCTCCAGCCCCTCCCTCTCTCTTCCTGTTTCCCACCACCCAGCTTCTCCCTCTCAGGGAAAATACCACATAGTTTTTATTAGATCTGGTACCTGACCACACAAGAGCAGGGGTAAACATTTGGGAGTCCCCCAAGCCAGCCTACAATCACACTTGCATTCCTTGGAATGCACTGCCCCCCTTTCAGGCAGCTCCGAGACAGCGAGCTTGGTCCCTGCAGAATGGTCCTTGGCCTCAGACAGACACTAGCACCTCGAGAATATCACTTCCCCTGTCGATGAGGTGTGATTGAAAAATGCAGTGAAAATTTACATTTTAAAAAATTTAGTACAGTAAAAGACACATAGCCATGAATTCTCCAAAAAAAATATACCCTCCCACGCACACACACACCAGACACACTTATTCCATCATTCTTCCACTTCCTGAAGCAGTTCTGCAAATCCTCATTTGTGTCTTTTGTCTCCTCAGTTGTATCTTTTGTTGTGTTGTTATCGCCTCTGTGCCCTGACCTGACTCAAAATGTTTTCTTTTCATGGTCATCTGGACATTGAGGAAGGACCAGAAGTCACACAGTGCAAGATCTAGTGACGAAGGATGAGGACACACTGTGTGTTTTTACAAGCCCGCTTTTTGGTTGGATGGCACTCAGTAGCAGCATTCACCATATTTTTTGTTACACCTCATAAAGACACTCACAAAAGAGGACTCCTGGAACTGTACCAGAAAGTGACAAGAACTAGGGAATAAGTGTGGTTGGAGATAGGGGGGAGTATTTTAATGTGTCTTTTACTGCAATGATTATTTTTTTAAACATTCTTCATAAATTTCAACCACACCTCACTGGCTTCATTTTCTTGATCTGTAAACTGTAACCTCATTTGAGATGGCCTCAGAAGCCCCTTGCATGACTGACAGCCATTCTCCAAATCCTAAAGAACCTTTGCTACCATCCCCGCAGTGGGCTGAGGCATGTGGCTGATGAAGGCAAATGGAGAGCATAGCATCCACCCCCTTTCCTGGTCTCCCACAGCACAGACCAGGGACATCAGGCTTACTAGTGTCTCCAGAGTCCATCAAGCCCCAGGGGACCAGCTTGGCTGGCTGAGTCACTGCCTCAGCTGAGAGACATTGTTCTAATCCTCCAGATTTGCTTGGGAATGGAAAGCTGGGGGGGCGGGGGGTAGCAGCCACAGCCCTCCTGGGGCACAGAGCTGCATTCCCCAGTCCTGGGCCATCTGAGCTGGCAATGCGGCCCTACTGCCTGTCCGCATGGCACTCTAAGGCTTCGGCTGCCGTCTGTAGCCCAAATCCCTGCCCTCGGGGGCTGAGGCTGGCTGCACAGGCCTGAGAGTTGGCAGGGAAGGAGGCATCTGCCACCATGAGTGGCTTTTCTTTAGCAGCCCCCCCAAATGCTGTTTGGCTGCCCTTCTCTCCGAGCTCCTCGGGAGTGAAACGAGAGGGAGCAGAGGGAGCCCTGACAGCTAGGAATCCCTTGTTTTCTCAGGGGTGTCACAGTAGGCCCACTGTGACTTTGGGTTTGAAAGCGAAATGCTGGCCGAGAGTGGATTCCTGATGAATGTGGCCCAGATGTTTCTGAGCAATTTATTTTTGTTAATGGAAAATGGCTGAGCTAATAGTCTTCAGAAACATTCCTGTAGGGTTAGAGTTGAAGTCTGCTTTGCTTCTGTGCTTCTCGTATTTGCTTTGGTTCTCTTATAGGGAAGGAAATTTATCAGATGTAGGGAGGAGCCTAAATAACAGCTTCATCCCTGTGATGGTTAATGCCAAAATCACAAGCCTAGTTTTTTTGTGTTTTTTTGGTTTTTGTTCTTTTCCTGACTTCTACCAATTATTGAGCTTTGGCCGAGCTCCAAGCTCTTCTCGTTATCTTACATAATCCCTGTGACAGGAGGAGGCCAAAGCTCAGAGGAAGTGATGTCCTGCCCAGCCAAAGTCTCACAAATTTTAGACTCCAGATCAAAAATCTTTCCACCACCATACTTAGTAGGGAAACGACCAAGCCATCCAAAGATTACAGGAGACTGTGGAAGGTCTTCTACTTGATGCATCTGCTTTGGGTCAGCACCTCCATTTTATACCCTAAACTTGTCAGGGGCCAGTGAGGTTCCTCTTCCTTCAAAGGCGGACACTGTTGATCAGTAAGAGATTCAGCAAGAAGCAGAAGCACACCTTCCCGTGAGCCAGCCGGTGTGCGGGCAGGGAAAGCAGAAGAGCACTCCATCACCCCACTCCCCGCACCTCCCCGGTAAGCAACCAGCTGATTCAGAGGACTCTGAGCAAGATGATGGCGACTGAGGTGAAAGGAACAGCTTGATACTTGCATTGTTTGGCTGACCTTGCAGTCCTGGGGCTGGTGGTCTGGGCATCTACTTGGAGGATGACCGTGTGCATTGTGGCAACTGTGGGGGATTTCCTCCTGTCTTGTTTTTGAAATCCAGTGTTTTGTTCCATTTTACTGTTTTGGTTTATTCCTCTGTCTAGTGGCCTGAGTAACTACTTTGAAGATAGCAATGTGCAGTATCAAAACCATTGTTAAATTCCTATCATCTTGTTTTGAAAACCTATATATAGCTGGGGGTCTTTTTGGTGTTGTTGTTTTTGTTGTTGTTGCTTTTTAGGTTTGTTTGCTTCTTGATTTATCTTTTTTTTTTTCTTTTTTCACTTTAAAATGAAAGAAAAAATCAGGGAAAAAAAAGACTCAAAAATAAAAAACAGAGACAGTGTTTTCTGGGCAGCAAGAAAAGGACTGTCTTTGACCTCCCCACTCCCCAACATCTGGATATGAGTAACTGTGGGGGGATCTACTGTTGTGTTCAGGAAGGCAAAAAGGTCTTTAACCAGACAGAACCAGATGCAAATGTGAGTTTTACCACTTAGAAGCTAGGTGACTTTGAGCAGGTACATTCTTTAGGTTCTCCGTGTTCCATTTCTAGTTCCCAGCTAGGAAATTCTCTGGATCTCTGCTGCTAAGGCTACAGCTGTTCAGAGCTGCCTTGAGGATAGCTTAGCACAGCACTGGGCACTGGGTCAGCTCCCAGCGAGTGATGCTCACCACTCCATGTGCATGAAAATGAACCAGAAAGCGAGGAGCAAATAGCAGCCTCCATGAGGCTCAGAGACTTGGCAGTTCCCAAGACTTCACCACATAACCCTCCTTCTTGGTGTATTTTCCCCACTGGAATCTGGTCACCTGTGTGAGAGAAGTGTGCAAATGACATCACAGGAACTGGATGATATCTTGAGAGGAAACAATGCCCTAGTATTTTGAGTGGATTAATGGCAATGTGTTTTACCATAATAAATTTCATTGAGGCATTCACTGTATTTTCCAGTCACCTTTGTAGCTAGAAAGAAACACACGTACATATGTAGAAACATACATACAAATACAGAATTTCAAACATCACCTCACCCTTCCACAGAGGCAGGACAGGATAGGAGAACAAACAAAAGCTCTTCAGTGGGGTAAGATGAGTTGAACTCATGCATCAGTAGTTTCCTTTGTGGCCTGGGACATGTTGTTCTTCCTCTTAGCATCTCCAGGAAGAAATAACATTTACCTCATAGGAAGAGTTTCTAATCACATAAAATACACAGCACACTGGACCTTTTCCAGCACAGAGGAGAAGCACAGAAAACTCGTTCTCATTTTCATTCACGCAGCAGGGTTGCTGTTCCCATCGTAGTTTTAGGTGAGAACACAGAACGCCAAAGCAGAAGGAGACTTGCTCAAAATCACAGAGGTTTTGAGCGTGGAATGAAGCTCACATTCCATTCAATTTCTGTCCAAACATGTAATACCCACTGAGCCTTTAATTACGCCCAAGAAGCCAGGGAGGGGGTGGGCATCTCTGGAAGATCCAGGATCCCAAGGACCTCACATCTAATTGAGAGAAGCATTTATGTGGAAAATACTCACTTCACTCCTTTTGTATTTTTGGTACTATGGGAAATGGTAGGTTATAAGGATAGACGTATGTTGCAGGCATGGCTCTGTCTTCAGAGAGTGAACAGCTTTGAGGACAGACTTTGGTCATATTAAAATAGGAAGGTGGGGGAATCCTGCAGTGCAGGAATCACCAAGGCAGCAGCAGTCAAGTAACACTGAGGCTGCAGGACTGGAGAGGACTCAGTGCAGCAGAGTTGGTCAGGCCAGCAGGGTGCTGCAGAGAGGGTCTGTGGTGGGCTTGAGGAGCTGGAGAGCCCAGTGCCCTTGGGGTAGAGCATGAGAAGAACGAGTGAGGCTGGAGAAGGGGGCTGGGTCTTGGGGAGCCTTTAAGATGGGTTTAGGAACCTGGATGTTTAGTGAGGCCTCCCAGATCTTTGAAGTATCTTAAACAAGGGAGTGGCTCAAAGTTTAGGAAACCTCTCTGGTTGCAGTTTGGAGAAAAGATTGGGAGTGAGGGAGACAGAAATAAATAATGAAGGGGGCATTAGAAATGCTTGCATTAGCATCAAATGGGCGTCAGCCAGCTGGGATGGAAGGCTCCGGAAGAAAGTCCTGCAGTTTCCCTGCCAGGTCCAGCATCAGCTTTCTGGGTTGCAGCAAAGGATTGGGCTGGCGGGTGGCAAGAAGTGGGTCAAGGTGAGGGCCGTGGCTCTACACCAGTGCACGTGGCCGTATTTCCATGGTGTAGCCATGAGTAAAGTACAAACATGTTGTGAAGTGGAGGCACAGCTGGGGGGAAATTAGGGTGTGCCAGGGGTCTGCAGGAAGAGTCAGCAAGCTCTGGGCTTCTCATCTGAGAGCTGGCCAAAGGATGACGGCCATAGAGAGGATGCTTCACACAGGAGAATGAGATTGCTGCCGCTCTAAAAGGGACACAATGTCACTGCCACAGCTAGAATGTGTGCCCCAAACCACCTGCCTGCTGGGACTAACAAGACTTTGTCTTGGATTCAACCCTGACAAGTCTCACTCAAGATTCTTGACATCTTTCCCATGACCTGAACCTGACTAGGTTGTTTGTGAGCAATTTTTCTGATTCTTCTTGATCCTTTTTTTTTTTGCATGCCCTGTGAATGCCACATCTTCCCAGCTCTCTTAAAAATCTGCTCGTTTCTTGCAGGTTACTGTGCTTGACCATCCAGCTGAATGTACACTACATATTTCCTGCCAGTCCCCAAGCCCTTTTTTTTTTTATGGGAAGCAGTATTCCAGGAAAACTTCAGGTCTGAGTGTGGCATTTGCTGTTATGCAAACTAAACAATCATTCAGCTTTTTCCATAGAATGGGGTAGGTCCTGCTTGTTGGGTTCATCACTATTTCCACAGCCTCAGTTCTCTTCCTAGAACTTTCTTTACACTCAGCATGATTGACAAGTGGCTAATTGCATGCACTAGGGCTGCTGAGGATAAAGAGATGGGTAAAACATAGTCCTGCCCTTAATGAGCTTTGATCTATTAATGAGTTCGCTCTTTGATTCATTCAGTTAGTCAGTCATTTCACCATCAGACAGTTAGTGCAGTTTCTAACTCAAGCAGATCATAGTTAAAAGGGGGAAATGGATAGGAGGGAAATTACCATACAAGAGGCATCTTTAACTGAAAGACTCTGTGTCCCATGAAATACGAAGATGGAAAATGAAACCAAAGTTTCTCAATCTCCTTTAGCATTAGGTATTGACTTTGGCAAAAGGAGGGAAACCACGAGGTTTCACTTGAATGATGGGACCCTAAGCCCTACCCAAGACTTTTCCAGATCCATCTCACGTCAAAGATTTAGGTTCAATAGGTGAAAAGGAAAAAATGCACTTGAGCTTTGAAGCAGACCCAGGGTTCCTAGGTGATGCTTCTGCTCCACGAACAATGTGCTTAGACTCTAGGCAGTGCACAGGCAAAACCTTGCACAGGTCTGTTGCGTCAGCTCTCTCTGGCAAGGTGCACAGCTCGGAATGAGAGAAGGTGCGCCCTCAACACAGTCCCGGCAGACAGATGATGGTGTTCCATGTTGGAGCTCATGAAGCATTCATGAGACCCAAGCCTCTGTATTTGTTCTTTGTTCCTGAGCCCTGTGTACACCAGGCACCTGGAACTGTGTTAGCCCTCGATGCCTAGTGAGGTGCAGTCCCTAATGTTGTGGGCTCTTGTATACATTGTGTGTCAAGCAGTGTTCAAAATAAACCATTTATATATATGGAAACTGAGCCACAACAAAGTAACTAACATGCCCAAAGAAGCCTTAATAAGAAAAGAAGAATTGAGGCCTGAACCCAGGCAGCCTGGCCCCAGCATCCAGTCATGGGCTGTATTGTACCCATCAGGATGAGTGAACAATATGGGAATCTCGTAATGGCCAAGGATCACAGTAAAATAAAACAGAAAATCAGAGAACAGCTGTGGATGCCCAGCGGGGAGCAGAGAAACACTGATGGGGGCAGAGAAGGCGGCATAAAAGGAGACAGCTCAGCTGGAACACAGCGGGTGGACAAGGCTGCCACACGCTAGGCTGAGGAGCAGCATCGGAGGTAAAGGAATCCATGCACGGAGAAATGGCATTCAAGGGCCAAGTGACAGGAGTTCAAGAGCAGGAGTCATGGCACAAGGGGCGGTGCATGAGGCAGGGCCAGGTCGTGGATTTTGTAAGCGAAATGAGGGGCATAGCCCTGGACTAAGAGGAGTCGCTCTGGCCGTGCCATAGGAAGTTTGCAAGGACCTCCTTTGAGCACCTGAGGTCCAGGCTACCAAGCGAACACCAAGAGGGTTAAAAGCACAGGCTCTGAGGATGGGCAGGTGGGTTCTGACCCTGGCTTCCCTCCCTATGGCCAATCTGTTTATCCTTCCAGGTCTCTGCTTCCTTCCTGTGAGAGAAAGAGCTCATACTGCCTCCCTAGAAGATCACGGTGAGTGTATATGGAGAAATCAAATGCAAGGTGCTAAATGTGCCAGCCACGTAGTCAGCAGTCTGCAAACATTAACTATTACATCCACATCCACACCTTCCCTTCCTGCTATACACAACTTACGGAAACAGAATTTTGGCAGGCGTTGTAATTAAAAGTAATAAATGCTCAATGCAGGAAACTTGGAAAGCTCAGAAAAGCACAAAGAAAAAGCAATTATTCATATTCACACCACCTAAGGAAAACTATTACTAATATTTTGTAGTTTCATCATTTCTTTTTTCCAATGTGCCTAATAAAGCACAAAGCTTTTATTATGCATATGTATGGTTCTATAGACTGCTTTCTTTTTTTAACTCAGCACTACAACAGGCTTCTCCAGAAGCAAATGGTGAGGCAGTCTTGGAGATGTATAAGATGTTTATTATGGATCTGTTAGGTGAAATAAATCAGACTCACAGAAGAGGACTTCCAAAATTGCTTCAGAAAGTGTCAAGAAAGATGAAATAAATGTGTTTGAAGCAAGGGGGAGTATTTTGAGGGGAAACAATGGCAGTGTATCTTGTATTATAATACTTCTTTTTTGGTACTGGGAGTCAAACTCATGACCTTGCACTTGCCAGGCAGGTGCTTATGCCACTGAGCCATATCCCCGGCCCCTTGTAATAAACATTTTTTTAATTTAAACACTGATCATAGTTTTTGATCACTCTGTGTGTGTACACACATGTATCCATTTATTATATAAAGAGGGGGAGTGAGGGAGAGAGAGATTAAAAGAGAATGGCTGCCTCTGAAGTCCCTGGAGCAGAGGGCAGACCCTTCCTCACTGGCAGAGTATCTTATCTCTGGTCCCCTACACCAGACACACGCAGTAAGGGCCGGATACTACCTATGCATTCAGCAGGTTGCACCATAGGTTACAACCCCCAAATCCCAAAGCTCAGAGTTTGTGCAGAGTGGCTGGCCCATCTGTCCATCCTCTTATCTGAGAGGAATCTTTAGTCTAGAATATAAATATGTGTTTCTGCAGGAGAGAGGAAGGCATCTCCAGATTTATTGCCCTACAATGTGAGCAAACATCTCTGGGGTAAATAAATCTCTAAATCTCTTTGGAGCAATCCACTCTCTCACTTGCAAGGTGCATTGATAATTCAGTCATTTTTAACTAGGTTTGCTGGTAATTCACCCAGAAATTTTGAGGCCAACAGGATATATGACAGCACTCAGGGAATCATCTCCCCACAATGGGCTCGCTGCTGCACGAGCCAACTTCAGGGGCACCCTGGAGCATAAACTTGTGTCATAATATTCTGCATGGGACAGAAATGGCTGGGCTTTCATACTCCTGCCCCAAGCCATCCTGGATATGGTCAAGCTAAGGAGGGTATGCCTTGGGCTAAGGCTGCCGTCCTTAGCGGAGGTGAATGAACACTCAAAGAGCTAGTATGTTGTCTCAAGGTTTTTGTTAATGGAGATCTGAGCAGTGCAGCTCCACGTCCACTCCAGCAACACACTGAGAGCGTGTTGTCCCCTCAGTGATTTCTGATGGTGGCCTGGTCTTTCATGGTCTTGATTTTCCTAAATACTGAATGACTTATCATTGAGCATTAGATTGTAACTAACAATTGCTGTCATAAATAATGCTGCCATCAATTCCCTGCTGCATGACATCTTTGTATCCTTTGTTGGGATAAATTCCTAGAAGTGGAATTCCAGGTCAAGTTGTCTGGATATTTTAAAGCGTTAGACTCCCATTACCAAACTGGCCTCCGTTAAGCCTGGGACAGATCATACTGTTCCAAATAGGCCAAGTGCCCTGCCTCTCCTAAGACCCACAACAATGACTATCATTACTCCTTTAAATCACTGTTAATCTGATAGGGACAATAAAAAGTATTTCCCTTGACTTTCTTTGTATTTTTAAAATACTGTGGGTATACTTTATCTGCATGCCATTTGGCCAGTTTGATTTCCCAACAACTGGCCTACTTGCTCACATTCATTCTTCTTCCCTCTAATGGAGCATTTTTCCTACCCTTACTGATTTGGAAGGCCTCTTTAGCACATCAACCTGCTCTCTCTATTATGTATGTTGCTGTTACTTTTCCCAGTTTACAGTTTTCCTTTCTATCTTATTTATAGTGTTTTTTGACATAGATGTTTTATAGTCTGTCAGAGCCAAATTAATCAATCTTCTCCTCTTGGATTCAGCCCTTGATGTTGTGTTTACAAACTTGCTTCATTTCTAGATGAAGAGCCTTGATTTTGTTTCCCTATTAAATCTGGCACCTTTCATTTCCACCCGTGGTTCTTATGGAGACCTGATTACAGCACCCAACATTTCCAGCTCTTCCTCTCTGCCCTGACCAAAGGCAAATTGTGATCCATGGGCTTTTTGTGACTTTGCCCAAGGGGTACGTCACTCTTTTCCTGTCACTCTGATGACATTCCTTCAGCCTGTGTGAGATGGAGCCAAGGGAGGGCTCTCTACCGCAGACACAGCGGCCGGCTGGCCCTGGAGGCAGGCAGTGAGCAGACAGCCTCGGCCGACTAAGGCCTGACCTGGGGCAAGAAGCCTGTTTGGATGAGGGCTTTCACAGAAGCCTTCACTGAAGAACCTTTACTTTGTGCTCATAATTGTTATTTACCTGCTTTTCCCTCCAGCCAACCAAACTCTCTGTGGAATGATGAGAGGTGGAAACACATGGAAAAAAAATCACATTTTTTGACAAGGCGTGGGACGGCAGCACGGACCGTCCAGAGTCACGTTATATGTTCAGTTCACTTCCCAGGAGCACTGGACAAGACATGGAGGATGACGTAGTCCCACCCTCACCTGCCTAAAGCAAAGATCCTTTTTGTACTGTGTGGGTTACCTATAGACACACAGTGGAAGCCATCTAGGAACTAGACCATTTACCTATTTTAAAAAAATAACTCTTCGTAAGCAAGTATTTTTCCCTTTGCACACAAAGAAATAGAGGGTCTGAGAATTCAAGCTTTTAGTCCAGGATCACAGTTTGAAAGTGCTTGGAGCTGGTTTGAACTCATACCTCTCTGGATCCCAACCCCAGCCAGGTAGCAGCTGATCAGCCTGCATTCTTTGGAGACCATGAGGCATGGGAACTTGCTCCTACAGATGACTCGGGGGAGGAATGCTGGAGCCTGGCTTATGTTCCTATCTGTATCGTCTCCCCGCAAAGTCACACAAAACCAGTCCCTTCACCCTTCCTCAGAATAGATTTCCCTAAGATCAGATTCACCAGATCTGCCACCAGGTCCTCACATAACCGTTGGGAGAACCTCTCCCCCTCCTGCCTGCTCCTATCTGCTCTTCCAGCTCCTGTTTATTTCTGTCACCTCTTGATGTTTCTGTCCGTCACTTGATGAGCATGAAACCCAAAGCTGACACTAACCCAGGGAAGTCCACAACAGTGGAGCTGCCCTGTCCCCTCCACAGTCCATCTAAACATTCCTTCATTCTTTCACCCAGCAATGATTTATCACAGTGCTTCCTGTGGGCCGGTTCTTAGCTTCCTATATCAAACGCCACTGTACAGACTACAGGGTTTGCTCAGCGGCAGTGCAAAGACCCTCTGAACTTCTCACTACTCCAAAAGGCCTTGAAAACACAAACCTTTCTCTAGCAATTCCACTTCTGGAGATGTATCCTAAGGAAAGAATTGGGAATGAACAAAACTACTTTTCTGAGGATTCAGTAAGCTAATAGAAAATGCTCAGAAAAGTGTCTGGCTCAGTGTATTCTGTTTAAATGCTCAGATCGGGGAAAGGACCAAGAGATGGAGGACAGGGGAGGGAAATGAGGGGAAGGAGATAAAAAAAAGAATTAGGGTGTGCTATGTACAGGCAGTGACTCCTCACAATGAGTGTGATCACTGTGTACTGTAAACACGTACTAATAAAAATTTTCAAATATCAAAAGTAAAATAAATAAATGCTCAGTTCAGCTTCCTTCTGAGTAGAACAACCTGAGTCTTTAAATAATTTGAATATCTAATAGCAAATGATCTTTTAAACAAATTATGAAATAGATCTAAAATGAACTATAATGTTTAGAATATAGAAGGTAGTGAAAGTCCATTGCCATAAGTAAAGCAATGAAAAACGCAGATAATCTGAAAAAAGCACAGGTTCTGTTTATAAGAATACATTAATTAACAAGGTATATGAAGATCTTTTCAATGAAAACTAAAAGGCATTTCTAAAAATATTTAACAAAAAACTTTAAACAAGGAATAGTGCACCCTATTAACATGCTCAAAGACTTAATATTGTTGAGATGCAGTCTCCCCAAATTACCTATAGAATGAATGGGCTTTCAATCCAAATCTGGAAAGATTTTTTTGAAAACATTAGTACAATGATTCTAAAATGTCTATACATGAAATTGGGAAGAATCTAAAATAGCCAAGATAATCTTAAGAAGAATAAATTTGAAGGAATTCATTATACATTTTAAGACTTACTATACAGTAATAAGACAATGGTTAATTACAAACAGACAAGTAAATCAATGAAAATGAATATAGAAGCTGGGTGTGGTGGTACACATCTGTGATCTTAGTATGGAGAAGACCGAGGTAGGACTATTGCTGCAAGTTCAAAGGCCAGCCAGGGCTACATAATGAGTTCAAGACTAGATTTACACCCACCCAAATATATATATATATATATATATATATATATATATATATATATTCCAGGAGATCAACACATGTGTATTTGACCACTTGTTTTAAAACAAAGGTCAATAAAAATCAAGGGGAAAAGAAAGTCTTTTCAATAAATGGTGCTGGAACAATTGAATACATGCATGGAAAAAATTAACCTTGATATCTGTCTCACACCATAAACAGACATTAGTTCAAGATGAATCACAACCTTGCATATAGAAACTAAGCTATAAAGCTTCTTGTAGAAAACATAGGAAATGATCTTTGTATTTTGGGGGAAGCAAGGAATCTTGGATCACAAAAAGAAAAAATTGTAAATTTGAACTTGACAGACCCATGAAAATTAAAGCTTCTGTTTAGTCATAGACATTGCTAAGAAAGCAAAAAAGCAGGGGATGGGAATGTGACTCAGTGGTAGAGCTCTTGCCTTGCATGCATGCAGAAGGCCCTGGGTTTGATTCCCAGCACCAGAAAAAAAGGAAGGAAAGAAGAGAGAGAGAGAGAGAGAAGTAAGCCACAGATTAGGAAGAAATAGCCATAAAACATTTACATGAAAAAGGACTTATAACTAGAATATAGGAAAAACTGTTACAGATATGAAAGTCAAAGTCTCAATATTTCAAATGGACAAAAGACTTGAACATCTTGGAAGAACATCTATGGAAGAAGATATGCAAATGACCAATAAACATATGAAATGATGCTCAATTTCATTGTTAGAGAAATGGAAAGTTAAAACCATTAACCAAAGAATGTCCATCAAATGAGTGAATGAGAAACATTAATAATACTATCTCCATGTCAGGAATGTAAGCAATATGTACTGCAAACATACCAAAATGGAGGGTGGATCAAGGCATGAGTGAAAGGGAGAGAAAAGGAAAGGAGATAGAAAATAAAAATATATTGTGTACATGTTCCAACCTCCCACAAGGAATATAAACATTACATATGACAAACATGTACTAATAAACTAAAATGAAAAATTTTTTAATGCCATGTTGATGAGAACACGGAAGAATAAGAAAACTCTCGAAACTGTGGGAGTATAAACGGACAACTACTTGAGAAAAATGTTTGACAGTGTCTAATAAGGTCCACATATGCCCTTGGAGCAACTGCTGTGACCTTGTTATGGCCCTAATGCATACTCAAGAGCACATGAGAGGGCATAGGTGTACAAAATGATTTGTACAAGAATACTCATAGCCCATCTTTTCAAATTGCCCAAAAGTGAAAACAACTTGAACATTTATTCAATAAGAGAATCAATAATCAATTTGTGGAATATTCATACAACTCATCACTTAAAAAATAAATTCTAGATACATGCAATAACCAGATGAATCTCAAAAAGTATCATGTTGAGGAAAAGAAGAGAGATACAAACAAGTAGGCACTGCACATTTCCAGTTTAACGTAAGTGGAAGAACAGGCAAAATTCATCTGTTGTAAGAAAAACCAAAATAATCAGTAAATTGGGGGCAGAGAACAGGGAATGAACTACACAGAATGGGAAAATTTCGAGAGTACTACAAATGTTTCATATCTTGATATAGGTTGGGATCACGTGAATGTGTATGTCACAAGTCATTAAGCTATATGTTAAGGTTTGTACATTTTATTGTACGTAAGTAATACTTCAGTAAAGTACAGGAAAAAACACCTGGTATATAATGACGTGTGGAAATGTTTGTGACACACTAAATTTTTAAAAAGAAACAGATATGTAAGAATGTGCAATATGGTTTCCTTGTTAAATACCCAAAGAAAACAGACAGATCTTTAAATTATATATATAACAGGAAGTAGGTTTCTTTGTTCCTCATCCATATCTCTTCCTTGCTGTTTTGGTTTAAATATGAAGATTCACCTCAAGACTCAGGTGCTGAGGATTTGACTGCCCGTGTAGCAATGTTTGAGATGGGGCCTGGAGATGTACTTGGATCAGGAGGGCTCTAACCTCATCAGTAGATTATCCACTGATGAGATCATAATGTGATGGAATTATTGGGAGGTAATGGAAACGTCAGAAGCGAGGCCTAGTTGGAGTGGGTCACAGGAACATGAACTTTGGAGATATATTTTGCCCCTAGCCCCCTCCTCTCTGGCTCTCTCATTCTTTCTGTTTCCAGATTGCTGTGAAATAAGCATTTTCCTCTGCTATACCCTTTGGCCATGATGTTCTGCCTTACCTCAGGCCCACAGCAATGGAATCAGCTGCCATGGACTAAAACCTGTCAAGCCAGACGCCAAAATAAACCCTTCTTCCTTGAACTTGTTTATGTCAGGTATTTATTTGGTCACAGCAATGGGAAGCTAACACACTTCCCTTCCTTGTTACCTGAGGGTTCTTTGATAATTCAGTTAAAAGACAGAAAATCTTGTTAGTGTAATAATATCTCGAAGCAATACAAAGGGAAGGAATTTCTATAAGAATACACACACATACGCTAACAATATATTCTATAGCTAGAGTATATTACAATGCATTATTATGATTATATTACTATTACATACTCTTGACAGAGAAAATAGTTTGCTACTCTCCAATATGCTCTCTACACTAAAACCTCAGAAGAATAAAAAAAACTGCTTCATGCAAAGAAGAGATGAAAAGACAAAAGAAAGTACAAAAGAGAAAAAATAGAGGGGGAAATGGAAATGGAAGAGGGGGCGCCCACAGTAATAAAACAGGGAATTCCTGGTCCCCCTTTCTATCTAGACTATTCATGGGCTGCAAAGTGAGTAACCCAGGAAAGAGTAATGGATGCCTCATCTTTTGGACTCTATGTTTGTTTCTGATCAGTTGTTGGTTGCACTAATTTCATTACTGATAATGAGCTATTCCTACAGGACTTTCCAGCAAACTTAAGTATGTCTGAAGAGGAGCAAACACATGGGAAATGTCTGGGAATTCACGGACTAATATCCCCAGTACTCTACTCACTGCGAGCACCTGCACCACCCAGGAACCTGCTAGATCCGAGGTCTGCTATCAGTGACCCCGAGTTACTCCTCCTCATTCCTCTTTTCTCCTTTTGCAAAGAAACCACTCAGAGTTCTTGTGTTCTTGATCCATCTTTAAAAGGCGTTGCTCAATAAATTCCAGATGCTTCCTCCACAAGGCTATGGACCACTTCAAAATCAAAGTCTCACGAATATTGGGATTCCATGCCGGGCATGGTGGCTCATGCCTGTAATTCCAGCACTCAGGAGACTGAGGCAAGAGGATTGCTATGAGTTCAAGGCCAACCTGAACTTTATAATGAAACCTTGTCTCAAAAAAAAAATAGTGGAATTCCAGTGTCATTAATCTAGACTCACATTGACATATCAGCTCTTCTATTTATTGAAAAGCGCAAAAGCAAGGTTTGGTTTGCAAGGGGTTATTCCCTTTACTTGGTGTACCCTCTGCTCTCCCAAGACCTCTAGGTTCAAATTCTTCAATATTTCCACTTCATTCCAATTCAGATGCTAGTGCTGCCACGGTGCTTCTTTCTAATTCTAGCTGGTATTGACATTCCCCCTCACTGGCTGCCTCTAGCAATTATGAATGCCTGAGTCAGAGTATACAATTAGAAAGAGCTGGACCTCATTCCAACCTGCCCCCTCAGGGTAGCACCTGTACCATCACCTTACCTATGGGATGGGAGTGGAGATAGACAGGTAATAGATAGATAGATGATAGATAGGTAGATAGATAATGATCAATAGACAGATATAGATATAGATATAGATAGGTAGTTAAATAGATGAGAGAGAGAGAAAATAAGGCAAGATAATATTAGTTATTCACTCACTAATCTTTAAAACATGCCTGAACAACCAGGGGATACTGCCCTATATTGCAAAGCAGGAAACTAAGTCACAAGGCTGTGCCATACATGGTTGGGATTTGTGACCAGTGATCTTCCAGGCTACCCATCCATTATTGCTATGCTCACTGCATTATCCTGGAAGTATTTGATTCTGCACCTTCTGGTGGGATCTGAGCTTCTGAAGGGGAAAAACTAAATCTTACTCATTTTTGTATCTTGCAGTTGCTAAGATAGTGTGGGGTACTAATAAGCAGAAAACAATCCAATTTGAATTTGGAGATTACCTAGATGTAGTGTTTTCCAATTGTCCTTGTGGTCACCAAAATCTACTTAAATATACAGATTCTCATACCCTTGGACGCCTTGACTCCTGGTTCCCAAGAAACCCAATTGCATTTGCAATTCTAACAGTCCAAGGAAGCTATTATCAGTGACTCTGCTCATAGTGTAATACACAAGTCACTAACAGATCTTGCTGAAAAGCAAATTCTGATAAAGTACACCTGGGTTAGCCCTGGTAGTCTACATTTCTAACAGGTTCTAGCTGATGGACACACCTCTGGTCCACAGACCAATAAAGGAAACAAAGATCAGAGGTTGTCCACTCTGGTTTTGTATTAGAATTATCTGGGCACCTTTTCAAACTGCTAATGCCAAAGACTCCCTTAATTAGGCAAGCTACAAATGGAAAGTAAATACCCACATAAATATACCTACCTGACAAAGGACTTGTACCCTACAAGTCAGTAATTAAAAAGACAAACATATCAGATTTTAGAAAGAACAAAACACTGGTTGTAAAAAACTCACTTGCTGAGCCAGGTTTGAGAGGATATTGAAACTATAGTCAAGGCACAGAGGGACCCAGCTGTGAAGATTAGGGGCAGGATACCCCAGGCAGAGGGAACAACCAGGGCAAAGATCCTATGAGCCATATAAACTTGGTGTGTTAGCAGATGAGGGACGTGGTGGGACAGGACAAGGATGATAAAAAGAAAAAAAAAAAAAGCAGCAGGATATTTTTAACCTGAAGTATAAGGAATTTGAATGCAATCTAATTTGCACTTTTAAAAGAATAAATTAGTGAAGTAGGCTGGGAGTCAGACTAAAAAAGAAAGGAAACCATTTGATAACTGTAGCAGCAGAACAAATGAAAAGGACTTTGGTTGGGTTATAGTGCAGTGGAGGGGAAATGGTGAGTTTGAGCCAAGGGGAAAAGGGATGTCCGGGTGGAGATGGCCATTTATACAGCTCTGGGCTGGACAGAGTCAGCAGCATTAGGCTTAGAGTCATTCATTCATTCATTCCTTCAATAAATTTTAAGTTACTGCTCTGTTCATGCATAGGGCCAGGAGCTGGTGATACGGAGTCAACAAGACAGTCTGATTGGTCTGACTGGGTTTCTACAAGAAACAAATAATTAAGCAGTCAGAAAGTTTAATATTAAAACACTTCCTACAGTAGTCTCCTTGTATCATTCCAAGACCCTCAAGGGATGCCTGAAGCCAGAAATAGTATGAATCTTACATACACTATATCTTTTCCTGTATGCACATTCTTGTGATATAATCTACCTTATAAATTAGGCACAGAGAAGGAATAACAAAACTAACAGGAAGATGGCACAATTTTGACAAGAGACTGTCGTGAAACTGCCAGCATTGCTACTCTTGCTTTGGGATCACTATTAAGATAAGGATAACCTGAACACAAGCAGAGCGATAGCACGCAGTCATCTGATAATGAAGGTAGCTACTAAGTGATTAACGGGGAGGTAGCACACACAGCATGACTATCCTGGACAAATGGATAATTCATATCCTGGGCAAGACAGAGAAGGATAGTATGAGATTTCATCACACTGCTCAGAACAGCATGCAATTGTAAACTTATAAATATTTTTCGGGAGTATTCTATTTAATATTTTAGGACCACAGTTAACCAGAAGTAACAAACAGCAGAAAGTTAAACTGCAGATAAGAAGGGCCTACTGCATACAAACAGTGACTCAGTTTCCATTGTGAAACACCCAGACTAAAGGGGAGAGGAAGAGATCTGACCTACTCTGGGTCGTCAGGGAAGACTTTGCCGGCCTGGAGTCCTATGAACTGAATAAGTAAGAATTAACCAGGAGGAGAAAAAAAAAAAAAACAGGGCAGAGTCTTCCAAGCAGATAACCCAATATGGACTAAATCCCTGGAATAGAAGGCAACATACCTTGTTAGAGCCCCTACGAGAAAAGCACTTCAACCTAAGTGCCGCGGAGAATGAAGGGAAGAATAGAGGCGGTAGTTAAAACCTAGAGGATGCATGGCCTTCTGCAGGGAATCACGTCCATTGAGAAGAGCAAAAAGTCAAGGTAGGTTTAGAGGAGACCAGATATTTCAAGGACACCCTAGAGTTGGCACCCAAGTCACAGAAAAGCCCCCAAAGCCAGAGATTTGGAAAAGTAGGATTACAGAGACTTCAGAAAATCAACAGTTTCTTAATTTCTGAGTTTGCAAACTCAAGTCTACAGGTTAACAGAAATGTCACTATGGAATTTAAATGTGAATTTTGGAATAAATCGATGCAATTAAACATTTTGAGAAACAGGACACACATTTCTGTCCCTAACAGCATTCTCTTCCCTCTTGGCTATATCACATGACCCATGAAACACTCCTTATGACATGCTTAAATCACTGGTTTTCATGCTGCATAAATTCAGCTCATAAGGGATCATCCGAGAGCCATGGTTGTCAGGATGCCCATTCATAGATGTTCTCAAATTGACTCTGAAGCACTAAATCTATTTGATTCAGGACTCTGCAGGTGTCATTAAACTTTTCAACCTATTCACATTCCCCAGACTGACATTTATAAGCTTAAAATATGCTTATTTACTCTGTGCATGGGGTCAGGTACAGTACTCTAGGAGGTCCTAGAATCTGAGCAGCTTTCCTGCCCAGGTCACTTGCATTTATCTTTCTGAGCAGGAGACTGTGGATAGCACCTTGGAGTGTCCTGTCGTATTCACAGACAAAGAGCCCACCTATCCCTAGAGGGGTGGTGGTACGCAGAGTATGGTCTGAGGAAACCTGGAGCTAAGACCTTCTCGGGTTGTCCACGGTGTCATTTCCCTTTCAGTTGTGCTCACATTCACACTAGCAGGACACGGAGCAGGGACACTGGACTACATTGTCTCCATTCTGGTTTTGGCCGCTGGAAACTCACAGAAAAATAATGTAGTATAAAGCTAAGTTTTTGGATATTTAAAAAGCAAGCACTGTTGGAGAACATCTTTGATAAAGCGTAGACTGTTAATATGATTTCATGTTAACCACTGAATCCACATCGTTCATACTCCGTGAGACAGTTTAGGAAATGTGTATAAAGCACTCACGTTGGTGAGGCCCTAGGACAGTCTCCAGGGAAAGCACAGGTGACGTCATTTGCGTCGCCTGCCGAAATGACTGTATTTTGCACGGAGCACCTGTCTCACTTAAATGAACACCCACAGACGAATTATGAGTGCAGAGGCTTGGATATTTGGCAGAAATTTCATTGAAGATGAATGAAGGGAGGCAGTCAGTTTGAGAAAAACTGACAGGTTGTGTTGCAGCAATAAAAATCAATTCTCCAAGTAAAGATTAAAGTTTCAGACAGTTTTCCAATCCTTAATGACTCGTCATCAGATTGGTGGTGAATGTGGTAATGAATGCATTTTTTGATATTGTGTAATGAAAAATGTCAACAATTCGAAAATCTGTTGGCACGGAAGTTGTCATTTTCCTAATAAACCCTATGTGTGGATCAAAGCCATGCATGAGTTACAAAGTCCATTCAAAGTACAAGACAGATCAAGATGTTAGTGGAGCATTATACAAAAGAGTTTTAAATTCGAAGTAACTGAGCTTTCTGTGTGCTTTTGAGCATAGGTGAGGAGGTGGCTTTAAATTGTTAATTCTAAGCAGTGCTAAATTGACTGTCCCAAATTTTATCCTACAGTCAGGGCCAAGGCGGCAATTTTAGAGGGCTTAAATTTGGATCCACATGGCCTGTTCACAGATTCAAGAGTCACACTTTATGATGTGGTCCTAAATTGGATTCAGTTGCTTTAATTATGTATGAAGGATAAATCTTCCCTAAGAAATACTGTGGTGTCTTTGGACAAAGCTGCTGCCTAAGAGTCCACTGAAACAGTCACTCCCAGTGGTCACCTGGTGCTCACCAGAATAGCTGGACCGACCATTTATAGCCAGCGTCTGTTTCAAATAGAATCTGAGTCATAACGGGTTTTGTTAATTCATTCGGCAAATGTTGACTGTGTTCTTACTATGTGTCAGGCAAAGGTAGATTTGCTATGAAGCCAATGAAGTGTAACCTTCAAGGCTTCTCATATGTACAGGCCCCTCCCAAGGATTCCTACAGGCACGAGTGTCTATGAAATATGTCAAGTAGGATGTTTTGTCCACAACTGGTTAGGACCATCATCCCTTCCCACTGCAGGCTTCTCCCTTTCATACTGCCACTCCTGTTGACTGGTGTGGGAGTGGCTGTGGCATTTGGGAGATTCAGCTTTCACTGGGATGTGGATTCACTGAGAGTGGGTTTTGTCTTTCTGTGGTGGCTGTCACTTCCATGTATAGTTGGTTACATTGCTGTTAACTCTGCCCAAAAAGAATGACTTCAGAGCCAGGTTTTCTCCATGAAGATATGAATAGGTTTCTACGGTGTCTGGTCTCAAAAATATAAAGTCAAAATAAGGTGCCAAACCTGGTCAATGGAAAATCCCTTCTCATTTTATAGCTCATATTGGAAAGAAATTTGATAGAGATCTTCTCAGCTTTGAAATTACCAGTGACAGATGGTGAAATGAAAAGCTTTTCTGAAATATCATTAATATAAAAAATAATCGAACATGCTAGAAAACACCACAAAATTGCCTATTTATTCTATTAGTTGCAGAGGGATGTATTGAAGTTTTCAACGCTGGTAATACATTTGCGTATTTTCTTTTATTTCACAAATTTAAATTTAAGTATACTTAAGGCTATGTTATTAAATGTATACACATTTAGATCTGTTACAGCTTCCTGAAAAATCGAATGTATCTTCGCTGCAAAATGTCCTTTTTTGTATCACCATTCTTTGCCTACAAATGTTTGGTCTGATACAAACATAGTGATAGCATTTTTCTTTTTACATTCCATTATTCTATAATTGCTCTATGGTCTTATATTTTAGATATGACTTTTTGCAGATTATATGTCTGGCATTTGTATTTAAGATCAATTCTGATAATCTTTGCTTTTTAAAGGAACATTTATTCTATTGACATTCAGTGAGTGAGATTACTATCTTTGGGTTTAACGTGCCATCACATTGACCACTTTCTACTCTTTCCACTTTATTTCTTGTATTTCCTGCCTTAATCAAAGTTGATTGAAAAATTTTAATCTTAATTCCATGCTCCCACCTACTAATGTGCAAATTATATTTCATTTTGTATTTTAGCAGTTATTCTAGAGATGACAATATGCATACTTGGTTCATCAAAGTCTACTATTACCTATTTCCAGGACAACACAAAATTCTTAGAAAATTTTAATATATTTACAACTTGTAGTCTATTATTGATGTATATTCTACTTAGTACTTCATTATAGATCTATCCTCTTTAGAAAATTTGAGGACTATGATACACCATTCTTGACCACAGGTACAATACTATACATCTTTCTAGAGCTTGTTCACCTTACATTATTGAAATCATGTGCCCTTTGATTAGAAACCTCCCATTTTCCCTTTGTCCCATGTAGAGTATAAGTGTGTGTGTATGTGTATGTGTGTGTAATCTCGATTACACATAGAAAGGCTAAATTTTCTTATACCTGAAGAATACTCTTTCAAATTTCTTTTTGTGTGTATGCTCAACCCTTTCACTTTTGTTTCCCTTAAAAAATGACTTTATTTGCTTTCACTATCACAGAATATTTTCCTAGGTATAGTGTTCTTAGGTAGCAGATTGATTTTCCTCTTTTCAGCACCTTAAAACTCTCATTCTTTTATCTCGAAATTTCAGTTTTAATATTTCTGCTGATAAGTCAGCTATTAGTCTTAGGTTTTTTTGTTTTTGTTTTTGTTTTTGTTTTTTTTGCCTTTTTAGGTAATGGAGTCTTTTTATATCATTGCTTTTAAGATTTCATCATTGATTTGATTTCTAGCAGTATTGCTGTAAGTTATCTAGGTGTGTATTTCGTTGTATATCCTGGTTGGGGTTTATAAGGCTCCTTATTTCATATTTTAATATCTCATAAGTTTTGAACTTTAGTGAGTTTTTCTCTTCAAATACCACACCCATTCTGTTTCTATATTGACTCAAAATTATTACAAATTGAGCCTTTTATTTCATTATTGGCTCTTACCTTCTGATTCTTAATCCTTTACTTTCTCTTGTTTCATTCTGAGTATTTTCTTCTGAACTATCTTTTAGTTTACAATTTCTCTAGTATGCTACTAAGCTTTGTCAATTGAGTTCTTCATTTTATTTATTGAATTTTTCAGTTTTAGAATATCCATTGGTTTTCTATTTTTCAGTTTTATAATATCCATTAGGTGGCTATTTCAAAGACACCCGCAAGCCTGTTACTTCTACTCTTTATGGCGATACGCATTCAGATTTTCTTGGCTCTGAATGTTTAACTGCTTTTAACAATGACCCAGACATGGTTCTTGTACAAATATTGATAGAATAAATTTGAGGCCTACGATGATCCTCTGGATTGGATGTATTCTTGCTACTGCCAGGCCCCTTGAAACACTAGCATTTCAGTGTCAACTTAATCCAGTTTCAGGATCCCAGGACTTGACTATGGGCATGGAACTTTTCTCCCTACTGTTTTACCCCTCTAGATCCTCAAAAAGATTTTTTAAATAGTTTGTCCAATTTGTAGACTTGTGTTCAGCAGAATGGTTATTGGCATCAAGTGCTTTATTACAGAACTCTGAAAAAGATTATTTTTTCACAATGACATTTTCCAACATTTAAAGAAGTTTTCACAGGAGGGAAAATACAACCATTTGCTTCACATACATTCTTGATTTTTCTGAGCTAAAGTGTCTATTGTCAACACTTAGGAAGGACTATACTTAGTACACAATGGGTAAAAATAAAAATATGCCGCATGACTGACACTGTCTGAACAATGTCTGATCCCATAAGAAAAATTTCTTTCCTTGATTTTTCAGAAGTCATTTAATGGCGTCATTTCTTGTCTAATAGTCAAAACCTCCCCAGCATTCAGTGTGTCTCTGCCACATGAAAGACAGCATTTGGCTTAATGAATCAAAGAGCCTGTTCTTTGAGAGAATAAATAAAATTGATAAGCCCCTATCCAATCTTATTTTAAAAAGGAAAGAAAACACTCAAATTCATGCAATAAGAAATGAAAAAGGTAAAATCACTGTTGTAGTCAGGGGTTACATGGAGAACAACTACATACAGGACACAGGGTTTGTAATACTGTTTTATAATAATCACCCAAAGTTAAACACAAGACGGTGCAGGAAAATCTGTCCACAACACTAAGACCCAGGATAGCCCAGGGCCTGGATCCCACAGCAATATCATGCAAGAGTCCCACTAGAGACCCAAATGCATGACAATGCCTCCCACAGTACCAACTGGGAATCTAAGAGCCCCCAATAAGGGCTCACGCCAGTTTATTTACAGTTCTGTGCGGGGAAGGCCACAGATCAGTGGTGGAACTAGAAAGTCTATGCCAGCAGGGTGAAGGAGCTGTGCAGTGAGTTGAGGGTTCTACGTAGGAGCCGAGAAGTCACGCTCAAAAGAAGAAGCGGGGCTGCCCTGAAGAGCACCACAGCCATCCCCAACGGTGACGAGGTCCCGCACTCCTCCGATGATGGAGAACAGTTGGGCACAGGTCAGGAAGCCCAGCGTGACCAGCTTCTCCAGCACACAGCCTCCCCTCCGGAGCCAGGAAGCGATGCACAGTGTGAGGAGCAGAGCTCCCGCAACATGAACCACAGCCACTCTCACCAATGAGATCCCGAGCTCCTCCGATGATAATGGCTGAATCCACATTGGAGAAGCCAGCGTGACAAGCACCTCCAGGAGAACCAGCGGCTCCAACAGCAACTCTTGGAAGAACCCACAACGCCCGGCTCTTCTTCTCCACGTCCCTATTTATGCTGGCAACTTTCTTCAGGTGGAGCATCTTTAACTCAACACCAGCTGAATTAATTCAACTGGTGCTAAGTTGACCACCAGTTTGTAATTCATAACAATCACTACAGACCCTGTGGAAATACAGAAGATCGTCAACATCTGCTTCAAAAACCTTTACTCACATAGATTCGATAAAACCAAGAAATGGACAGATTCCTAGAAACCTATGAATTACCAAAGGTGAATCAAGAAGATGTAAAGCTACTGAATAACCCAATTTCAGCTAATGAAATTGAAAATGTAATTAGGACCCTACCAACAAAGAAAAGCCCAGGCCCTGATGGATTCATTGCTGAATTCTACAAGAAATTTAGGGAAGACTTAAAGCCAACACACCTCAAACTCTTCAATGAAATTGAAAGGGAAACAAGTCTCCCTAACTCATTCCTGGAAGCAAGTATTACCTAATACCAAAACCAGAGAAAGACCCAACCAAAAAAGAGAACTATAGGTCAATCTCTTTAATGAACATAGATGCGAAAATCCTCAACAAAACACTGGCAAACAGAATGCAGCAAGTCATCAAGAAGATTATACACCACGACCAAGTGGGATTCATCCCAGGAATGCAGGGATGGTTCAACATACATAAATCCATAAATGTAATACATCATAACAATAGATCCAAAGAGTCACATGATCATTTCAATAGATGCAGAAAAAGTTTTGATAAAGTCCAACACTCACTCATGATAAGAACCCTACAGAAAATTGGAATAGATGGTCTTTACTTCAATCTGATAAAAGCCATCTTTGACAAACAAACAGCCAGCATCATATTAAATGCTCAAAAACTGAAAGCTTTCACTCTAAAATCAGGAACAAGAGAGGGATGTCCACTATCTCCACTCCTATTCAGTATAGTACTGGAAACATTAACCAGAGCAATCAGACAAGAGAGAGAAAAAAAAGGAATAAGGATAGGAAAGGAAGAAGTTAAATTATCATTATTTGCAACTGACATGATACTCTAAATAGAAGACTCCAAAAACTCCACTGAAAGATTTATAGATGTAATAACCAAATTCAGTAATGTAGCTGGTTACAAAGTGAACACTCAAAAATCAATAACATTCCTGTACACAAACAACAAACTCATTGAAAAATAAGTAAAAGCACACCATTCACAATAGCAGCCAAAAAAACGAAATACTTAGGAATCAATCTAACGAAGTAAAACGTCTATGCAATGAAAATTACAGTACTCTGAAAAAAGAAATGAAAAAAGATTTCAGAAAATGGAAAGACATTCCTTGTTCATGGATAAGAAGAACAAACATTGTGAAAATGGCCATTCTCCCAAAATTGTTATATGGATTTAATGTAGTTCCAATCAAAATACCATTAGCATACCTCACAGATCTAGAGAAATCATTCCAAAAATTCATATGGAACCAGAAAAGAACTAGAAAACCAAAGGCAATTCTGGGCAACAAAAGTAAGGAAGGAGGCATCACAATCACCGACTTGAAGTTATACTACAAAGCTACTGTGATTAAATCAGCATGGTACTGGAATAAAAACAGATCTGTAGATCAATGGAATAGATTAGAAGATACAGCCACAACTACAAACACACTCAGCCACCTTATCTTTGACAAAGGGCCCAAACATGTTCACTGAAAGAAAAATAGCCTCTTTAATAAGTGGTGCTGGGAAAACTAGCTTTCCATATTGCAAAAACTAAAACTAAACCCATGCCTATCCCCATGCACTAAAGTCAAAATGGATCAAGGATCTAAATATTAAAATAGAAACACTAAATCTGATGGAAGAAAAAGTAGGTAGAAATCTTAAAGACATAGGGGTAGGCAAAGAATTCATAAACAAAAATCACAGAAATACTTCCCAGAATCAGCAACTGGAATCTTGCCTTATTAAAAAGTTGTTGTATGTCAAAAGAAATCTCCAACAGAGTGAAAAGAAAACCCATGAATTGGGAAAAATCTTAGTCAACTGTCCCACAAAAAAAGGACTTCTATGTAGAACATACTAAGAATTTTAAAAAATCAGGCCCCCCAAATTTAAATACCCAAACCAAAAATAGGCATCTGAGGTGAATACTCACTTTTCAGCTGAAGAAATACAAATGGGAAATAAATATATGAAAAAATGTTCATCATCATTGGTCATTAGACAAATGCAAATTAAAACAATGCTGAGATTCCATCTCACTATAGAAAGAATGGCCAAGATCAAGAAAACCACCAATAACAAATGCTGGAGGGGCTGTAGGAAAAAAGGAACTCTTCTGCACTGTTCGTAGGCATGTAGACTGGTGCGGCCACTGTGGACAGCAGTGTGGTGATTCCTCAAAAAACTGGGATTGGTGGTCCCATTTGATCCACCTATCCTTCTTCTGGGCATATTCCCAGAAGAACTGAAAACATCATACCACAGTGATGTACGTGCACCCATGTTTATAGCAGCACAATTTGTAATAGCCAAATCTTGGAAACAACCCAAATGCCCATTAACTGAGGAATGGATTTAAAAAATGTGGTATTTTTATACAATGGAGTACTACTCAGGAATAAAGAAGGATCACATTGAGGCTTTTATAGGTAAATGGATTCAACTTGAGACCATACTCATAAGTGAAATAGATCAAACTCACATGTGTAAATACCATATTGTCTCCCTGGTGTAAGAAACTGAAAGAGCAAATAAGACACAAAATCTTCAATGAACATTGTGAAAGGGTAAGAAACTGCTCAAAGGGGAAAAATAAACAGAGAAAAGGAGAAAAGGAGGAAGGGAAAAGAAAAACTATAAATTTGAATATATACACTTAAGATAACTAAGATGATTGTACTATTAATTCTAGAAGTTCTTGGAACAAAACAGATAGCATTCATAGGATTAAGTCAATTTTGCATGTCTATGTCTGGTAATGTCAGTAACTCTTTTGAAGATAACTATGCAAAATAACAACCTTTGTTAAGTTCCTACCACCTAGTTTTGAAAGCCTATATAGTTATTGTTTGGGGTTTTTCTTTATTGTTGTTTATTTGTCTCTTTCATTTCTTGTTCTTCTTATATTTTGTTTTGTTTTGTTTTGTTTTTCTCTCTTTAAAAAAAAAAGACAACATTTGGTAAACTAAGGAATCTACAAGGAATGCCTATGTTCCCTTCAGTTTCCTAGAAGGAAAATATAACAGGCTGCTTGGTAATAGTTTAATAATTACACAGGTTTTATGAAGTTTTTTCTGGTTTGTTTGAATGTTTGTTTTTTTGTTTAGGTGGGTGTTTGTTTGTGCTGTCTTGTCCTTCCTTCTTGTGACACTGTCTCGATAAGAAAAGCTAGCTAGTTATTAACTGCAGGCATTCCCAGACCTGAGTTGATAGAATCTATAATTGCAGTTTTAGAAGGAAAAAACACTGAAGTGATTAGAGCAGCAACTAGAAAACATTCTTCAAGCAAGACGGTTACTTTCACAAGCTGGGGATGATTGATGCCACCAGTGCCCCGTGGGTTTGTGCAGCCTCTTTCTGCAGAGTTGGAGAGGCGGGGGCAGCCACCACACTGACCTCTCCCACCCTGAGTTCCACGGATTGGCAGGGATGGTTGCATTTTTGCCGGTTCTGTTGATCATCACCAGGTACCTCATGCTTTTGTTGAACTATTTCTGTCACGAGTTCTTGTTTCTCAAGCTAAGTAGTAAGCTTGCTAGTAGAGGCACCAAGACTTGTATTGCTTTGTGCCCCATCCTATTACTCAACCCTGAGACCTAGGAATCAATCTATTCTTCCACCTAATGTTTATCTATCCCATAGGTGTTCACCCTTAGCTATTTCAACCTGCCATTCACTTTTATTAATTATTCCAATAACGTCTACTAATTGTTAGGCGCTGCAGGTAGAATGTTCAATAAGATATATTCTAAACTTTCAGAGCTCTTAGTTAAAACTGCAGTTTGAGTCAGAAGAAAGGGTTTATAAAACAGTCAGCCCAAAAGTGACTTAGTCCAAGCTGGAAAGTACCTGGCTTCTCTCAAGTTAATATCAAGGACATATGCACAATTCTGTCACTAACAGCACTAGTGTCCGAATCACAAAGTTCCACAAAGCACTTCAATGGTTTATTTATTTACAATATTCTGGGAAACTAGACTGGGAAAATAGATCAGGAAAATCATGGCAGTTGAGAGGCAAGATGGCTCCAGTCAGGCATTGCTGAATTCCTACAGGAAGGAAGAAAAAAAGCATATAATATGCACTATAGTACTATATATCATTGGGAAATAAAAAAGCACTTTAGTAGGAAACTGATGAAGGAAATTCTAATATATTTACTTGATCCAGTCATTCAGATTACAAGAAATAACCATTATAAAGGGCCAGAAAAAGTAAATATGCCCTCACATTTATGCCAGTGGCTCTCAGCTATGAATGCACAATGACATGGTTAAACATGCCCTCTCCCACCCCCCACCTTAGATGTATTGACTCAGAATCCTGAGAATCAATATTTTTAAGCTGCGTTGATATTTCTGATACACATTCCAGACTGAGAATTACTAATTAACATGATGATTTTGCAATCTACAAATTAACTATGATGAAAAAGAAGATTGGAAAAAGGTATGAAGCATTTAAAATCAGTTTGAGTCATTGTACATCTGAAAGCCAGAACTATTCTTCAGCATTTGTGGAAGATTGATTCCAGGACTCCTGTGAATACCAAAATCCAAGGATCCATGATTCCATTTTATAAAATGGTGTTGTGGTGCAAACCATACAGGGCCCGGGAAGATAGAAGCCAGTTTGCCCTTCCCGTGAGCCAACCTGCGCGTGGGCTGAGAATCAAGGCCCCCCCGCCCCCCGACATACATACCCACGTAAGCAACTGGCTGGTTCAAAGGACAGGCTGAGTTGAGGTACAAAGACAACTGAGATACAAAGGCAACTAAATGCTTGTATTGTTTGATTGACTTTGCAGGACTAAGGCCTGTAGTCTGAGCATCTATTAGGAGGATAACAGTATACAGTATAGCAAATTTGGGGGATCTCCTCCCGTCTTGTTTTTGAAATCCAACATTAGCCGGGCGTGGTGGCGCATGCCTTTAATCCCAGCACTCGGGAGGCTGAGGTAGGAGGAGCGCTGTGTGTTCGAGGCCAGCTTGGGCTACAATGCCAGCACAAGGCCAGCCTGAGCTACACGGTGCGACGCTGCCTCAAAAAACCAGGGCTGGGAGTTTGGTTCAGCAGCTTACGTACCTGTCAGGCAAGCACGAGGTTGTGAGTTCAATCCCCGGTGCTGCAAAAAAAAAAAAAGAAAAGAAAAGAAATCCAACATTGTTCTCACTGTTTAGTTTTGCTCTGATTTATTGTTTTGTTTTATTTAATGTTCTGTTTTGATTGGTTTATTCTGTTTTGTTTTGCTTTGTTTAATTTTACTATGTCTGATGGTATGGACGACTATTGTAAAGATAACAAGATATATTACGATAGCCACTGTTATATTTCCTATTATCCTGTTTTAAAGTTCTGTATCACTTTCACTGTTTAGTTTTATTCTGCTTTATTGTTAGGTTTTATTCTCATTAATATAAAAAATGGTGTCATACTTGCACATAACCCATTCATATCCATCTGTGTACTTTAAATCATCTGTAGATTATTTATAATACTTAATGCAATATAAATACTATGTATAGTTATACTACATTGTTCATGGAATAAAGACAATGAAAAGAGTCTGTATGTGTTCAGTATAGGAACAATTTTTTTTAAATATTTTCTGTCTAAAGTTGGTTGAATCCACAGATGCATAATTTACAGATCTGCAGGGCCAGTTGTAATTCCTTTATTTTTATTTATCTAATGTTATGTCATAATCATAAATGATCTATTAACATAATGACATATCATTAAAAAATCTCTTTTTTATATTTACTGTAAGAAATTCACCTACTTTCCTTAAGTCTCAACTGTTTCATTTTGGTAGCTCATTACAAGTCTAAGTAAGATCAATAATCCATTACCTCTGTTTAAAGAGTCCTGTCCAGGCCAGATTTGGCCCTCATGAATACTCAATTCCCTCGTCCTGCAAAGAAGCAGAAGAAAGGCTGTGGATTGTTGCTTTGCTGAGGTCCGTGTCATCAAGTCCTGCTGCAGTGAAGATTTCACTGGTGTCCTTGGGGAAGGCAGGAGATGGCAGCCACACCTTTGTAAATCTCACTGTAAGATGTGGTTGTGGCCATTGCGTGAGTGGATAAGGTACTAGTGAAGTTCCCCGTTCTTCACAATTCTCCTTTCTGTGTTTCAGTTTCCAGCAGTGACTATGGTCCAAAAATAATAGAAAATTCCAGAAATAAGCAATTCACGTGTTTTAAATTGTGCCCTATTCTGAACACAACCATGAAAATTTTTAACTGCCCAGCTCTGTCCTACAGGGATACAAATGATCCCGTTGTCAGGCACATTCGCACTGTGTAGGATACTGGCTCTCAGCTACTTCGTAGCCCTCTAAGTTTGACAGTTGTCAGATCTACTGTCCTATATCATAGCACTTATGTTCCAGTAACACTTGTTGTACTTATTAATGGCCCTGAGCTGGAAAAGTGGTAGTGACATGGGTGACTCCCACACCAAAGAGAATCTGAGAAGCCCTTCCTTTAAGTGAAAAGGCAAAGTTATAAATTTAAGGACAGAAAAAATAGTAAGCTGAGGTTGCTAGGATCTAAGGTAAGAATGAATATTTATGAAATTGTAAAAAAGGAAAAAGAAATCTGTGCTAATTTTGCTATTGTACCTCTAACTGCAAAAGTTTTAGCCAATGCATGGTAAGTGCTTAGTTAAGATGGAAAAGGTAGAAAATGTGTGTGTATAAATAGGAAAAAATAAGGGCCGGGAGTCTGGCTCAGTGCCTTAAGCGCTTGCCCTGGCAGGCGCGAGGTTGTGAGTTCAATCCCCGGTGCCACAAAAATAAATAAATAAATAAATAGGAAAAAATAACACAGTTACCATTCTGAACTATCTTTAGTTTCGAGCAACCATAGGGAATCTTGGGACTTATTCCCTTCAAGCTAAGGAAGGACTACTGCTCCGCTTTGGGATGGCAGGAAAAACTCTGGGCTAAAAGAGTATCAGAAAAGACAGTAACAGCTTCTAAATAATTACAAACATGGCAATTCTTGCAATTACATGTGAGAAATTAATATATGCACCAAAGATGTTCCATGATCTTTACTTCCAGTTAGTTTTGAACAGTAAGATCCAACAATGCTGCTAGGCTCCTGATGTTTCTGATAGCACCTTTGGTCACTTTTATATTGATATGACATTCTCCCACACTACTACCATTCTGCTGTGTGAATAGCAGAAGCTCGAAAAACTTCTTTCTTTTGGTGTGACCTGATGCCCAATCTCTAGCTAAAAGCAGAAAAAACTCAGAAGAAAAACAACAGCAAAACTCTCCATTAGCTTTTTTTTTATTTGTCTCGATCTCTTTTTTTCTTTAGTTTCTATTTCTGTTAGTACATGTTTGCAGTACATAACGATTACATTCATCATGGGGAGTTTGTGCATGTCTCTCCAAGACCTGTTTCCCTGATTTTCCTTTAATGGGAGCTATCCATATCTTGGTGATCTGAAAGCTACATTGAGCCTACATTCCATACTCTTTCTGTTCAGAGGGATTAGAAAACTAAAACTACATATTCCAAGCTTCCTTGCAATTAAGGCTCTGGGTCAAAATTGTTTCCACTAATTAGATGCATTCCAGTGAGATTTGGGAAACCAATTGTCCTACCCTTCTTTGGCTGCTGCTTCCGGCAGGCAAGAGCACAGAGATGGGAAGTTTCTCTGCAGCAGCATAGAGTGTCAGGATCCATTCTCCTTCACTCACAGAGACAGCAAGTGGCAACAGTGGCAGCAGAGAGCCCTGGATGCCTGCTTAGCTTCAGTGATGGCCTCAAGATGAATAAGTCTTCTAGTGCTCCCCTGTATATTTCTACAAGCATTCCCAGAAGTACAACCTACAATCATCCCTTTTAAAAATGTTGTTTGCATCTAATTTTCTGTTTAGTCCCTTTTTAATTAAAACAACAAGTTTTATTTCTGCACCAAGCTTTGATAGATGCATTTTCAACAATTTCCTTTTTTGTTGCTATATATGTCACAAAATCAGCTTTTGTTGCTTTCAATTCAAGAACTCTTCTTATGAGTGCTGGAGGTGACATCTGGAGAAGCCAATTCGCCGTAAGGAAAAGAACTCAAGACCTACTTAGGGTCAAGAGACCTAAATTTGGGTCCTTAGTAGCCCATGACCTTGGACACATCATTTATATCTCTGAGCCTCAGTTTCTTCAATTGCAAAGCAAAAATAGCAGCACATCTCAGAGGATGATTAGAAAGATTCAATGTTTTAAAATGTGTTCAAAACCTAATAGACATTTTGTAATGTTATTATCTCTGTGCTAGTTTAGTGAACACAGTTAGCAATTACCTAGAAAATTTAAGATTTTTTTTAATTTTACAAAACTCATGAAGAAAAAGGTCTAAGGTTATCATTTGTCTCATGAGTTTAGACAGACTGAAATCTTGCTGAACTACCTATTTTTTTTCCTTTCTCAGAGGTGACAGAATGAAAAATAGACCAGTACCTGGATTATTAATGATGTTCTGAGCCACTGAGTTAACTAACATTGGCACTCTATTGTTTAATCTACTCTTGGCCTGGTTTTTTGTTACTTGAAGCTGATGCCAACTGATGACTCTTAGCTCAGGCTCCCCGGGAGAGAGACGCTGAGATGGGGGTGGACTGAGGGGAAACTTCAGGATCGACACCCATAAGACAGTGAGCAAACAGGACTAGACAGGAGATAAGCCGCAGTGCAGGACACTTTTAAGAGTTTTCAGCCAACCTGTGGGGACTCAAGGACAGGGCTAGCCCTGCAGAACGCACTCAGGTGGAAGAAAGAGGGATAGGCTCTCTACCCCTACTTTAAGATTCTCATGGTGAACAGTTCCTGGATATAAATTCCTCCCTGGGAAAAGGACCATGACCTTGAGCCAGAAAGCTCTCTTCAACTTAGGGTGATTCTTGGGTAGGAACTCAAGTGTGACCTGTCAGTAGACAATATTAGCCGCAACTGGAGGAATAATGCATTGTCCTGAAGTGAGATGTCAGCTCCCAGAATACCCGCAACATACAGAACCTCCAGTTAAGTTTGCTGTGTAAACAGACAAATTTTCATGAGAGAGGTTCTTAGTAATTAGATTCCCTTACTAGATCAGAAATCTGGACTATGTTGGATCCAGTAATTGCATTGTCATTTTTGTTCTTAGTGTTTTTAAACTGGGTAACGCCTGAAATTTTGGAGCTCACTGCCCTCATTTTTACCAGTGAGGGAGCTGCCAGTTATGGTGTGATGAATTCATTTTCTCCAGGTCACAGGGTCATTCTGTGACTCTGGTGCTGCTAGATCCAGAAGTTTGCTCTTCTGGCTCTTGATTCACTACGTGACTCCAGTCCTGCATTTATTTGGCAGAAGTGTCTGCCTAGCAAGCTTTCTGTATTTATATTCATGATGTCTAAATCATCCAGAAAAAATTCCCTCAGGAGTCTCACTTAGTTGTCAAGCTTTTTTGCATATACCTTTTCCATTATCATAATTGATTAAGCTATAAATGCCTCTATAAAATTAAACAGTCTTTTGTTATCCAAGTACATTTAAGCCCCTGATGACATACAGACCAGAAATTTACCCAATCTAAGATTTATTCCATCCCACAGATGAACTAAGTTCTAATAAAATCTTAATCTGGGCAATCACTTTATATTCATCAGTACATTGGAATCTCATAGATTCATATCTTTTGTCCATAAGTTATCTTACTTTATTCTACCATAAATTATAATGTAGGCATAAGCAGATTATTGGCACCAATGGCTCACTGAAAGGCATGCTCCAGTCAATGGTAGGGTGGCAATATGATTGATCATCTGTCTCTTGACCTGGGTTGGCAAACATACACTAAGGTGATCCCCAGTGAGACATACTCTTGGACAGTCTTTTCCTCTTGAGTTCAGGTAGAACCATGACATGCTTAGAATATGGCAAAAGTAATGGAACATCAAGGCTTCATTACAGCAAAGATGTTCAGTTGTCACTCTTGTGGTTACTTTTTGCTAAATAAGATTGTAGCCAAGTGTGGTGGCACTGTAATCACAGCACTACAGAGGCAGAGGTCAGAGAATGTCGAGTTTAACACCAGCCTGGACAATTTAATGGGATCCTGTCTCAAAATAAAATATAAAAAGCACCGAAGGTGCAGCTCAGTGATAGAGGGTCCTTGAGTTCAAACCCCAGTACCACCAAAAAACAAGTCTGTAACTAGAAAAGGCTCTTTTACTGTGGGAAGGCTCTAGAATCTGAGTGTGGCTTCCAGAAAATAGCCAAGAAAACATGAAGTGGAATTCTGCCCAAAATTTGAATGAGGTTGGAAGCAAGATTTTCCCCCCACTCAAGCCTCCAGATGGTAGTGTAGCCCAGTTGCTCCTTGGAGTAGCCTTGTAAGACCTTGAGCAGTCTTTGGACTCCTGACTGATGGACACAGATCCTAAATGTGCATTGATTTCAACTATCTTATGTATAGCAACTTGTTATATAATAAACAAACTATTATACTTAGTATTCTTCCTAAGCAACTTAGTCAAAAATCACATACCCCTTTATGTCACCTTACTCTGTGGACCCTACAGCCTGCTTCTGGGAACCGAGGTCCACCAGCAATGAGCTTTGTGAACTTGATCAAGTCGCCTAGCCTCTTTGAGGCTAGATTTCTTCAGGATATTAAGAATGGTAAAAATGCTTACTGCACAGTGTTCTGAGGACAGAATGAGGCATCTGTAGGAAAGTGTTTTTCACAGGCATGATACACATAGGGAGGCTGCAGCGGAGGTTGGCTATTAGTGCTCGGCTTGGTGTCAGTGTGAGTAGTTTCAACTAACATCGTCCTCCCCCATTATGTTTTCCAGTTTTTCTGTAGTAATAGAACTTTTGTCTAAACATGAAACCACTCACGCAAACACTACATCTCCCAGCATCTGTGGCATTTAGATGTGATCACATGACCAAGTTCTGGCCGAAAGGAAGTCATGTACACAACCTCCAGGTCATAAGAGTATTGAATCACTGCAAAAATAACTGATGGATAAACCAAACTTGAATTTATTGTTCACCACAGTAAGAAAGACTACTACCTTAACAAAAATTTCAGCATTATGAAGTTAGGAAGGTTAGGGTAACAAAATTATGAGATTTTAAAGTTGACTTCAGGTTGATCTTTCAAAATATGGAGAATTGATTAAGAATGGGCAGAGTCTGTGACACAATAGTTAGGACTGGTATTAACCATGAGAGAATAAAATCTTCACAGAAACCAAGCGACTGTCTAATCCTTTGATCAGCCTTGTGAAGCATTCTACTGTTCTCAGAAGGAGGATTCACTTGAATGAGGATGACAGGAAGAGTCTAGTTTTCTGCTAAATGGATTTGGAGGAAGTTCCTGAATTCACCTATAAAGTTATTTGCAACTCCATCTTCCATGGCCAGAGTTATCTGAAATGATATAGTCATGGAAACGCAGACCAGCAACCGTAAGGTTGTGCTACAGCAGACAGTTCACTGTACTCCCGCTCATGAAGGAAGGAGCAAGCCTTCCCCTTCCTCTCTCCCTCTCTCTGCCTGGAATGCAGACATAAGAGAGGGGCTGGCACAGCCATCCTGAGACACATGAAGGACTTGGCCTGGTGAGGATGGTAGAGCCACAACAGTACAGAACACGAAGAACTTGACTCCCCACGCAGGGGTCAAGCTACTCTGCCTGCTTGGATTGCCTGTCTGAATCTTTATCTGAGAAAGAAATGTAGTTCTGCTCAATGTAAGAAGACAGAAATTTTGCAAACATGGCTTTCATCGCTTGCTTAACAAAGAGATTAACAATGAGAAGGAAACCAGGGACTATTCCACACAGTTCTTGACAAATCCACTTTACGGGTTCCCACTTACACACAAGTAGAACCCAAAGCCCAGCATCACCACCAGGTTCCCAGGAAGGGTTCTGGGGCAACTGGCCATGGTACAGGTGGGCTGAAATTTCCAAGAGGCACGTAAAGAGCATACACAGATAAAGACCAATCCATCTGCAAATGAGGCGGGAATGGCAAGAATAACAAGCAAAATATACATCTGGTAAAACAGACAGTCATAATATTTCTTCAAAAGACTGAAAGGAACTGTGATGTGGAAGGAGTAAAATATGGAGTGCTGTTTGGTTTTTTTGAGCTTTTCACTTTTGAAATATGTGCCACCCGGTTCTCTTGATCACAGGGCTCCACTGTTTTCACACTATGGATGTATAAAACTACACATCAGCAAAGATTATCATGAGCTCCATAGCTGTATCAGCTCCGTGGGCCACCCAGTTCTTACCAGCTGTCTTAAGAAGTCATTGCCCCTATTGCTGAATTTCACCGCTAGCTATAGATGCCACAGGGTAACCTCCTTTGACTTTATAGCTTAAAGCTGCCATAGAGTGGTGAAGGCTCAGGCTTCTGAGTTATTAAGTTTAAATATCAGTAATGCGCTGAGGACTGAGACTTACCCTGCTTTGGTGATGGTTTTGCTGTTGCAATAGCCACTGGTTCCTGACTTTGTAGCAGAGAGCCAACTCGCAATGCTATTAAATATAATTGCACAAGACATTATCCATCTGCAGATGAGGCAGTCTCTATCCAGAATTCCACTTTGTGTCCTGGCCTCCATGCTAGAATGACTAGCTTGGCTGGAAGTCAGGTATGATACAACCTTGGAATAGAAATGTGTGTTGGACAGAGACAGTAAGTGGGGGTCATCTTGTCTGGGACCCCTCAGTCCTTTGAACCGTAGCCTTCATATTCAGCAGGACAATTGGAAAGGCCTCAGGCCATTTACAACCCGTTTTTTGTTGAAGTTGGCTTCATCTACAAAGAGAAATGTGGAATGGAACTGGCTCTTCAGATTTATTTTTTTTTTTAACCAGGGATCAAACTCAGGGCCTTGCACTTGCCAGGCAGGTACTTATGCCGCTGAGCTACATCCCCAGCCCTTGGCTCTCTAGATTCTTGTTTGTGACTCTCCTTATAAATGATAATATCATTTCTTCCAAAACTTCAAAAGTAGAATACTTAGCCCACATTCTTAGAAATCATTATCCAACTCTTCCTATATCAACAAAAGTCTGTAGCCCCTACCTTAGTTGGTCAGCTGCCCTACATGATAACATCTTTCTCTCTGCAACTCTAGGTTTTTTTATTAGTAATATCTTAAGACATGTTTTTTTTTAAGCTTTGAGACTTAATGGAATTGTGCACACTTTCATATTTGTAGAGCCACACAATTTTTTTTTTTTTTGTGCCGGGGATCGAACTCACAACCTTGTGTCTGCAAGGCAGGTGCTTAAGCCACTGAGCTAAATCCCTGGCCCTATTTTTTGAAACAGAGTCTCACTGTGCAGTTCAGGTTGGCCTTAAACTCACTTTGTAGCCCAGGCTGGTCTCGAACTCACAACAATCCTCCTACGTCAGCCTTCTGAGTGCTGGGATTAAAGGCAGGCACCACCATGCAATTCTTAGAGGGTATCTGATTGGTTTTTGGTATTTTATGTGGCCTCATCTAACTTGCAATCACAGTGTATATTTCCTTTGTGTGAAAAAAATACACTTACATTCCAGACACATCATAATCAAAATGCTAAAACAGAGAAATAAAAAAATCTTGAAAACAGAGAAAATAATGACACATTTCTTACTTAACTGTTTTTCTTCTCTTAAGTTTTTAAAAAATAAATGTGATAGATAAAAGCAAAAATAATTATCACTGACAAGTGAGATTTTCAAAGATTTTCAAAGTATATTTCTGAAACACACATGACAGAGACAATATATGTGCAAGATGAATAGATTCTAAAGTCCACTAGCACTGGTAAAATACTGATTCTAAATAGACTATAAAAAGTTATGTATGAATATTGTAAGGTTTAGGGTTGACAATTAACGGAAAAAAACACAAAGAATATGATTTTGTCTGCTCAAGTTTCCTTAACAAATTATCATAGATGGAGGCATGTAAACAATAGAAATTTATTTCTACAGTTCTTGAGACTGAGAAGTCCAAGATGAAGAGACCAGCAGGGCTGCTGAGGGCTCCTCCACTGGGCTGCGAGTGGTCACCTTTCCCCGTGTCCTCACAACGTTTTCCCTCGGTGTTTGAGGGTGAAGAGAAACGTGTCCCCTCTGATGAGAGCACTAATCCCTCCACAAAGACCCCGGACCCTCAGGATCTTATCTAAATCTAATTATTCCCCAAAGGTCTCATCACCAAATGTCACTCTTAGGGCTAGAGCTTGATTGAATTTGAGGGACACAATTCCGTCCAAAATAAATATACTCAAAAACTCCGTAGGTAAACCAAATGAATATTGAAGAAAACTCAAATGTTCGAAAGATGGCAGCACATGGAAAGCAGGAGAATGAAAACAAATGACAAAATGGTAGAACTATGTCCAAGTATAGCAATATTCACATGATGTGAAACTGTATTCTCCATTTTGGAGACAAGGAAGGATGGAGTCAGGAAAGGGTTGCAACTTGACCTAGGTAGGAGGTACAGAGGGGAAGGCCAGGGCCAAAGCCCAGCTCAGCTCTGCCCAGATCCCCACACCCACCTTCTTTTGACACTCTAAGCCTGTAAAATTCTCACCACACCTCCCAAGTAGTCAGGAGTACCAGGCTTGCTGGGAATGGGTGTTGGTCAGAAGCCTGAAGTCAGAGCCAGATGCAGTAGTGCACATCTGTAATTCTAGCATTGAGGAGGGCTGAGGCAGGAGGATTGCAAGTTCAAGCCTAGCCTGGGTAATTTACAGAGAACTTGTCTCAAAATAAAAAATAAAAATAAAAAGGGCTGGGGATGTCATTCAGTGGTAGAGTGCTCCTGCGTGGTTTAATTCCCAGGACGGAAAGAAAAAAAAAAAAAAAAAGGCAGCAAGTGGATGCAACTTGAGGACATGATGTTAAGTGAAATAAATCAAACACACAAACTTAAATATTGCATGGTTTCTCTTACATAAGAAACTCAAAATATACACATTTATAAATACAGAGCAAAACGAAGATAGATAAGAAGTAGGGAGAAGTTCAGATAATTCCTATAATCCTCTATTCTGTTGTTTCAAAAATATTTCAACATATATGCTAATTTGTTTCATTTATACTACTCCCAGTTCATTCAAAAAAAAGTTTTGGGGACCAGGCATATAACTCAGTAGCACAAGCGCCTACCTGGTAAGTGCAAGGTCCTGAGTTTGATACAAAAAAAAGAAAAAAATCTTTGTCCTATTATCTGTTCATTTTCTTTTTCTAAGATAGTATCTTTTTTTGTCTGTGACTTTTACTCTGGGTAACATTTTGGGCATTCTTTTACAATTATGATACATAATATATGAATTATTGTTATTCTCTATTTTGTTATAAAATTTTGTTTTATGTTTTTCATAGAAGCAAGGTGAGTGTTTTTTACATTTTCTTTGTTAGTGTCTACATGTACTACATTCAAATAAATAAATAAATAAATAAAAAGTCAGAAGTCAGAAACCAAAGAACCAAGAGGCTCGTTTGCTCCAAATACCCAAACTCCTGAACTTCTGAATCCAACTCACCTCCTGGTCCTAAGTGGAAAGGGAAACACAAACAACCTTGGGAGGCCGCCATCCTAAGGAGCACCTTGTAAGGCAAAGTGCAAAGTGTCCCCTACATAAGGCCCAGGCAGAGCAGAAAACCTTCAGAGCAGCAGATGAGCCAGCTACTTGTTTCCAAACATAGTCGTTTCTAAGCACAAAGTTCTCTTTTAAGCATCCTCATCTCACCACATTCCATGCGATTCCAAACGCTACTCTGGCTGCTTTTCATCTTACAGGCTGGCAGGAGGCAAGACCCATAGTCTCTCAACAAGGGCCTCTCCAAGATCTGTGCTGTACCCTGCACCCGGAAGCAGTTGCCAGGAGAAGGTGCTACTCTGCAAATGCCACCCTTCCGGCACTCTCTCTGGGTCCAGTTTAGGCAGAGCCGGCCACCTGTGGTCTCCCTGCCTGAGACCTGCAGGAGAGCCTTCGCAGCGCTGGTTACACTTCGCTAAATCCCCAAAATGCAGCTCCCCGCCAATCCAGCTCAGAGTTAGTACAATAAAACCACATCATTCCTTCATAGTAGCAATAATAATAGTAATACAGCTACCACCTGTCAAGCATCTAACTGGCAGGTGAAAAAGTTTTTACTGTCCTCATGATAACTAATAATGGCAAACATGTTTAAAATGCTGATTTTGTGCCTGGCCCTTGTACTGTTTCATTCATTCTTCAGATCAAACCTACAAGGCAGATAACATTATTCTCATTTTCTTACTGAAGAATTTGAGGCTCCAACAGGTTAATCAGTGCAACCTGAAAGGAGGGAATCCAGGACTGGAGATTAGTTCTGTCTCACTGGAAGGATGATGGCTATTCTTGAAGCAACAACATCCTCAACCTGAATTTAAGAACTACAAATAACATATTAGCATCTTTGATATTAGAAAAAAAGTATTACCTGGCAAGCACAAGGTCAGAGGTTCTGTCCCTGGTACCAATAAATAGATAAATAAATAAATAAATGTAGAAAAAATCATTGCCACCAGAATCCCCCAATAAAGCTAGGTCGTGAGGAGAACCAAATTACAATGAAGAAATTCTACAAATATTTATTTCCTACTTAAACTAAATCAGTCACTATGACAATGCTCTACCCAACTTGAACTCATCAATTCTGACATTCAGTGAGCATCTACTAAGCTAAGTATCATCAGATAGTATAGTAAGGAAAGCAAACAAGTCCCATACCTTGACAAAAGTTGAAATTTAGTGACAGAAACAGTTAAATGATAGATTACAGGAAGATAATTAATAAGATGAAGAAAGCACACTGAGGTACGTTGACACAGCCCTGGAAAGTGAAGAAAGACTTCTACAAATGACTGATGCCTACAGCAAGGCCTAAGACCTACTGAAAAAGCTAGACAGACATCTTAGGACAGTATTGTAGCAAGCAGGTAAGTTTGTATGAAGCCCCAGAGGCAAGACAGAGCACACATGGTACCCTTGAAAAACAGAGAACAAGATTTGGCACCAAGCAGTAAGAAACACAGGAAAAACAGGGGTCAGATCATGTAGCACCTTTTTAGGCATTTTGGACTTCACCTCCTAAGAAATAAGATGCCACCAAAGTCGTTTGTTCAGGAAAATGACATGATCCAATTTTCATTTCAAACCCCTCCAGATGCTTTATGGAATTGTCTTAGTTCATTTTGTGCTGCTATTACAGAATACATGAGGTTAGGTATTTCATAAAGAACAAAGACATTTCTTATAGTCCTGGATGCTGGAAAGTCCAAGGTTGAGGAGCCAACATCTTAGGAGGGCCATCCTGCTGTGCCATCTCATGGCAGAAGACAGAGACAAGAACTCAAGCAAGCAAAAGACTTAACTCACAGCCCTGCCCCTTTACAATTGGCCTTAATCCTCATGACCAAACCACCTCCCATTAGGCTCCACCTCCAGTACTGTTGCCATGGAGCTAAAGTTTCAACCTGAGTTTTGGAGGTGACAGAAACATTCAAACCACAGGAGTCCTGCAGCCAGATGTGATGACTTTGCAATTCTGCCGCTCATTATCAGTGGACTGCAGTCCTGTCATCCACCTCAGAGCCACGGATTACCCATGTGAAAATGAGGTGAATAATCACCATCTTCAAAGTGTTGTCAAAATTCAAAAAGATATGCACATAAACCCAATGATGCATAGCAGGAGGTAGGTAAATGGGGAGCAAGTATCACAAGAAACCTTTTAATTGTAGGTAAGCATTTCCTCCTTAATTTGCAGTACACTATATTTTACAGATATTCACATGGGGAGAAGTGCTATGAATTGTGACCTTGCCCTTGCTGGTTTGTATCTTGATAATTTCACAGAATCAGCCCCAGCTGCCCCTTCAGTGCTGAGCACCTACTCCAGGCCTCAGAGTGGAGCTAGATCTCTCCAGGGGCACAGCCTAGATGGAAATGTGGAGTGGAAAGTCAGGCACTGTGCTAAGGTCAGACTCCAGGAGAGCTGCGGCAGCCCAAGGTGTAAGCAAGGTGAGAGCAGAACAAGTGACAGGCTGCGAGAGCAGACCGAGCGCATCGGCACACTCAGTCACCTCTGCAGAGGGGACCCCAAGGACAGGAGCAGGGAGCCTCAGGAAGGTGAAGCGGAGACAACGGCAAGAAAAGGGTAGAGGGATGAGAAGCTGGTGGTAAAGAGTGTCCGTGAAAATAGGAAAGAATAGTGTCATAGGGCAAAATTTAATGAGACACAAGGCGTTTAATATGAGCAACAGGAGGGAAATGAACTAGTCCAAAAAATAACCCCAAACTTACAAGAACCTACTAAGGTCAGACCACCATCATATTTCTTTTCTTTTCTTTTGTGTTTTCATAACAGCTTTATTGAGGTATAACTCACATATCACACAACCCACCCATTTATTGTGCACAACTCAACGTTATTACTGTATTCACGGAGTTGTACAATCATGACTGCAATCAATTTAAGGACTTTTTTTTTCATCTCTTCAGAATGAAACCCCATACTCTTAAGCCCACAACCTCCATCTTCCCTATCCCTAAGAAACCACTAATCTACTTTCCATTTCTACCAATGACTTTCCCATTCTGGACATTTCATATGCAGCAAATGTAATCATACAAAAGGTGGTCTTTTGTGACTCACTACTTACATTTAACACTGTGTTCAAGTTTCATCCATATTGTAGCATTTACTAATATGCCATTCCTTTTTATTGCTTGTACCAGTGAGAGTTCATTAGAGGAATGCATATATATATATATATATATATATATATATATATATGGAATATATGATATATAAAGGATTTACAAATGTGGGCTTACAAAGGCTTTCTAAAGAGTCAGGTGTGGAAGAGTATCAGGACCTAAATAGTCTCCCAATCTTGTGGATGAGCTTGTGGTGAGGGATTAAATAAAAGAGACAATGCAATATGGTTTGTGGGGGTCCGGGAAGGTCAGAGCTCTTGTGGCTAAGACAAAGACTTCTCTGGACTTGTCAGTGTCTATTAGGTCCTTAACATTCCAGGGTGATATTGGAAAGCACAGGGAATAGCTGAGACAAAAGGGGTGCAAAAATGAGTGAGGCCTTGAGAAAGTAAAACAAAGACATTCCAAGCAGTAAATCTTTGCTTAAGGAGAGAACTGTTTGATCTCTAAGGTTGGCACTATGACTGCCCTGAGTCCTGAGTGAGATTTATTGCCTTAAGTTGCAGCATTATCTTGCCTTCAGAGGCATCACAGTGCCACAGACCACTACAGGTCTCTACTGTGACCATTGGCTTGGAGAGTTCTGTTTCTGCACGCCAGCTGCTGGCTCTTTGGGCGAATCACCAAGACTTGGACAGACATATAAATTAATTTAGAAAGACAGCTGATTAATTCTAAAGCCTGCTCAGCACCACTTCAAAGTGGTCTCTGTCAGAAGAGTACAAAAGGGTCATCTATATGCTGGAAAGCCAGAGTACTCAGTCAAAATTCAAAGTCCCAGGGCTCACTGTAGACCCCCATGTGAGTCCATAGACAGAAACTGAAGGGGTTGTGCTGAAAAGCTAAAGAATCTGCACTAGCATCCTGGAGATGGATGTCCAAAAGCAATGGCAAAGACTCGAGCTCTTCCAAAGAAGCAGAAACTAGACTTCCTTCATCTCCCCCTTTTTACTCCAATCAGGTTATAAGCCTCCTAGTTGGTGCCACCTGAACCCAGGGTGGGCCTTTCATCTCCAGTGAGTCAGTCATCCAGACACACCAGAACTGCGCTAACCTAACGTGCTAGGCATTTCTTATTCACGTTGACACCACAGTTAAAATCACAATATACCCCTTGTCAGCTTGACAGCCAGACAAACTTCCTCAAACCATACTTAGTCTCCAGACACAATAGCAAGTTCATAATTACACCTAACACGATACAACTATCCTGTGTACAAACAGATGCACACTAATTCCCTCCCCGAAGTAGAAGGTAAAGTTTTCTGTTGGTGATGTTTACTCCTAACATTTCATAACCTTAACATTATAACACAGGTTTAACAGTGCTTAAGCATCAGTATTAAGTCTATGGATATTATGTCACAGAGAAAGAAAATGGCTACTTGACATATGTGCATATATGCACAAGCATATTAACAAAACAGGAGAGAACAATTACAATTCTTATTTCTGTAACTGGTCATGGGGACTTAACTGCTGTGCATCATGCCCGTGAAAAACACTTTCCCACAGACGCCTCATTCCGTCCTTGGAATACTGTGCAGGAAACACTTTTACTATTCTTACTTTACTGAAGAAATCAAGCCTCAAAGAGCCTAGGTGACTGGGTCAAGTTCACAAAGCTCGTTGGTGCTGGACCTAGGTTCCAGGAAGCAGGCTGGAGAGTCCAGAGAGCAAGGTGACATAAAGGGATGTCTGATTTTTGGTTGCATCATCTTGGGAGGAATGCTAAGTGTAATAGCTTTCTATTATACAACAAATTGCCACACATAAGATAGGGCTGTCACATGACCCCACTACTCCAGAATCTAAGTAAACGCACTGCCCTTAAGTTTCCCTACTGAGAGATTGTTTCTGCCCCTCACCCCCATGACTTCTAGCATACTGAGAAGGGCAATGATGGGGCTCTTCCCTTCACAAATCCATTTCCTTGGGTGTTCATGATGGGTACATTTTGTGGATCATCTCATAGGGAAAATTTGGTTTAACGTGACAAATTCCCTCTAGCATTCCCATTTCCCTGTGCCTTTGAATCCCCTCATCAGTGGTAAACTGAGGAGTCTCTAAACTCACGGTGGGCCGCCTTTGGATCCATACTTTTGCCAACCTTTTTGTTAACTCCATGAGCTGCAACATTAAGTTCAGAAACTCTGACCCCATACTGACAACCTTAGCCTGATACAGGTGTGTGCTTTTGCCACCGTTATTCTACATTTAAAATCTATTTCCAGACCTCTGCTTATAAGAGTTCATCAGTGTTCTGCTGATTAGAATTATAAAACTCAAGAAGTTCCTTGTAAATGTAGCAAAACTCCTCGTGGGCTGTGCGCCTCACCCTTGAGAGACTTCTGTGATTTGAGCCTGGTTATAGACCTAGAGGCAAAGCTGGGCGGTGAGGTGGCTCCTGGGCAGGGCCAGCAGCATCATGCTTGCTAACTGCATCAGGCAGCTCAGGATTAGATTCTTCATCTGTAGGAGGACAGACCAATGCCACAAGGATGGGGCAGGAACGCCTCAGCCACTATGGACGGGGAAATCTCTTCCCCTGAACAAGCATCTCATTAAGATTTAAGGCTTACTATTCCCAGACTCGTTGGGATTCTCCACCTCTATTTGCAGGATCCTTTTCTTCTTCCTACCTGTGCCTTCATTCTCAGCTCACATACGCTTCCAGGCCGAGTGTCAAACTTACACCATTTCAGCCAATCAAAGCATGAGGCTTGTGTTTGGGTTGCTGCAATTTCATCTCTGCAGCTAAAGGAGAAAACATTTTCTTTCAGGACGTACTTAGAAACTTCCAGATTCTTTATGTGTGTCTGGAGCTGGGAGTTTGCATCTTTGAACTCCTTATTTTCCTTTATTCATTTATCTTCATGCTTAGGAGACTTTAGTTTTTTTTATGTATATCTGGAGCTCATGGTTTCCCTTTACTACTTTGTCTGGAGATGCTAAAAGCAACCAGCCAATGCCACTGTGTTCCCACTCTGCCAAAAATATTCAGAAGTTTTGTACATAGATCACTAAAATTCTTGCACCTCCCAGGTGGTGAATTAGGACAATCACAAGGATCTACACTGCATATTACTCTAAACAGGTCACACCACACACACAGGTCACCCACACATTGTCAGAAAGAGGGACCGTGGCAACTTCAGGCCTCAGCAATTTAGAGGGCACTCCGGGAGCTACTAAAGACATTAAACAAATTTACAATTCTGTTGCTCAAGAGCCACTCTCAGTACCAAAGCCTGTGTGACTTAGGGTTCACTAGAGATTATTATATCAGAAGATTTATAATAAAATATACGATGCATGAAGGATTTGCAAGGTAGATTACAATGGCTGCCTGCAAAGTCAGCTGTGAAAGAACCCAGAGAGGCCGGGACTGGAGGGTCCAGTCACAAGTCAAAACCTCGGAGCTCATGGCAAAGTCCCACGTGAGTTCATACAGGAAAGCTAAAGGGTCTGTGCTGGAAGCCAGGAGATCGATATCCAAAGACAATGGCAAATACTGAAGTTCCTCCAGAGTAGCAGAAAGGAGGCTTCCTTCTTCCCTCCCTTTTTATTCCATCCAGGCTAGAAGCCTGATGGGTGCCATTCATACCCAGGGTGGGGCTTGCTTGCCTCTTCAGTAAGTCAATCATTCAGACACTCCAGAGCAATGCTAAACGAATCCACTAGGAATTTCTTATTTGAGCTGACACAACAATTAACACCACACTGCCGAATAGTATTCCCCTTTTATAGATATGTCACAATGTATCCATTCACTAGTTGATAAGCAAAATGATCTCTTGCCCGAGCTACCACTGCCACCTCCTAATCTCCTAAAATCCAGGTGCCCCACCATATATAATATGACTGCCCCAATTGCAGTCTCCCCAGAACTCCTCACTGCTCACCATAAGGAGGAGAGCCCTTTATAATACGTGTCAGTCACAGTTCAGTCCCAACGAGGCTCCCATCAGCTCAAAGCCACCCTGCCTTCGCATGCCTCCTTTTCTTCTGGAAGCATTTTTTTTTTAAGATGGTAAAATCCAACAAAACATAACAGAACAAAGTCAATCAAAACAAAGCAGTGGAACTGGTACAGAACTTCAAAGAAAGATACTATGAATACAATAGCTACTGTAGTATATCTTTTTTTTTTCAGAATAGTTGACCATTCCAACAGGTAGAGTAAAATCAAACCAAGAACCAAACACAATAAAACCAATAAAAACAGAATATGAAATAAAACAAAAAAATTAATCAGAATAAAGCAAAGCAATGGGAACAATATTGGGCCTCAAAGACAAGACAGAAGAGAATCCCCCATATTTGCTACATTGCATACTATCATCTTCCCAAGAGATGCCCAGACTACTGGCCCCAGGCCTGCAGAACCAACCAAACAATATAAGCATTTAGTTGCTTTTTGTACCTTAGTTGCTAATAACTTAGCTAGTCCTCTGAATCAGCAAGTTGCTTACAGGGGTGGGGTGGGGGAATGTCCTTACCCACTGGTAGGCATACAGGAGGCACATCTTTCTTTTCCTGGAGTCCACGCCGGTCACGTACTCACCAGGAAGGCAGGCTAATTGTCTTCTGGTTGGAGCCTCTCTGACCCAATGTGGTGGGTTCTCAAGAGGCACATCTTCTGGAAGCATCTTGAGAACAGTTGTCTCGGTCAGTTTTTCTCATCAATGCATCCCAAATACCAGGAAAATGTCTGGCACAAAGTAATTGCTCAGTAAATATCTATTCCTGCAAACATAATAATTTCAGTGTGTAGACAGCTTCCAAGATAGCCCCCATGATCTTGGCCTTCTATTACTGAAACTATTGGGAGGGTTGAATTTTTTTTAAAGAGAAAAAAAATTTCAAAACAAGATAATAGGAGGGTAACAATGATTAATACATTGTGTATTGTTATCTTTAAATTAGTTACTCAGAGTACAAGATATTGGCATTTAATTGTCCAAACAACATTAGCACAAACCTCTCTTTTCAATGAACTAAGAGAAATTAGTAGTATAACTACCTTAACTATATATATAGTAGATTTTTTTTTATGTTTCCTTTGCTTCTATTCTCTATCCTCCCATCCTAGTTTCTCTTTCCTTTTAAAGTTTCTTCCCATTTTGCAATATCTATTGCACATTTTGGATCTTACTTACTCTTTTGGCTTCTCACACTAGGGAGACAATATGATGTTCACACATATGTATCTGGTATATTTCACTTATGAATATGGTCTCGAGTTGCATCCATTTATCTATAAAAGTCTCCACTTTATCCTTCTTTATGCCTGAGTAGTACTCCATTGAATAAAAAAACTGCATTGTTTTTATCCATTCCTCAGTTGATGGGTATTTGAGTTATTTCCAAGATCTAACTATTACAAATTATGCAGCTGTAAACACATATATTGCTGTGGTACAATGTTTTTTAATTCTTTGGGAAGATATCCAGGAATAGCTATGTCAAATGGAATCTCCAATCCTCACTTTCTGAGGAATCTCCACACTGACTTCCACAGTGATTGCACCAGCCTACATTCCCACCAACAGTGGAGAAGGGTTCCTTTTTATCCACAGCCCCTTTAGCATTTGTTATTGGTTGATTTCTTGATGGTAGCCATTCCTTCTGGATTGTTGTTTTAATTTGCATCTCTCAAATGACCAGTGATGTTGAACATTTTTTCACATAATTATTTGCTGTTTGTATTTCTTCATCTGATAAGTGTGTATTCATCTCAGATGCCCATTTTTGGAGTGGGTCTTTAAAATTGGGAAGTCTGACTTTTTTGAGTTCTTCATATGTTCTCAATAGCAATGAGCAGGATTATAGATGCCTTTCTAGCTGAATATATATGACACAAACCATGAAAACTCACTCCCAAAATTCCATCATGGAGACAGAGGCTTCCATCTCATCTTTTCTGGTACCCACACACCGGGATAACGAGCAGACAATGTGAAGAGGTCCTACAAGGGTCTGTGAAGACCCGCAGCCCCCAGTCCATCAGCCCCTGAGAAATTCAAGGCTTCAGTCCAGCAGCCTGTGAGGGAATGAAGCCGTCACATTCACCCGCATGAACTTGCACACTGACCCTCCAGCCCCCAGCTGAGGCTTCAGATGAGACCACAGGCCCTGCTGACAGGCTGACCAAATCTTATGCGCAACCCTGAGCCAGAACACCCACTGAACCACTCCGGGGTCCCGGCCCACAGAAACGGAGAGAGAATGTTTGTGTGAAGTTATGCAGACACAGGTTGCTAACACGGATTTGGAGACTGAGAGTAGGGGGGTTCTATAACAAATACCTAGAGTCCGGGATGGTCCCAAACCAGACAGTGGACTTCGAGCAAGAGTTAATGAAAGCCTAAGCACCTCACCACAGTTGTCTCTAGGACTTTGGCCATAGAGAATGCAGACGAGGGCTTGTAGGAAATCAAAGAAAATCTGACTAGACACTTAAAGAAAGGGGCTATTTGAAAACCCAGCCACAGACATACCTAGGGCTGCTGTCAGTCCCACTTCTGGGCCCTTTTCTCCTGGCCTTGGTTCTCAGAGCTGGCAGCACTCACTACAGTTTGGAGTGCTTTTGCCCAGGTAAGAACATCAGCTGGGCAGGCCCCTGAGCTTCTCCCCAGGACTGGGCGGGGCCAGATTCCCTTACTGACCCCCTGAGCCGTTCCTCATCCTGCCGGCAGCCAAGGGGCCAAGCTGGGGCTGGGTGTGTAGGACAGACAGGCAGAGTCGGGGAAGACTGGAGGTCAGTAGTGAGGTTCACGGGAAGCCGAGGCGGGGTGGGGAAGGAACTGGGAGGCTTTTCTCCCTGTTCCTCATCCAACCCAGACTGCTGGACACAGATGTTGATAACATGCTGGTTTAAAATCCTGCTTGTGCGATTTCACCTTTCTGAGTTTTTTCATGTATAAAACCAAGACGAGGATTCTTCCTTGCTGGGTTGACAAAAAGACTAAATTAGATGTTGCACACAAATGCGTGGCACAGCCACAAACACATAGCTACCTCTCAAAGCGTAGCAGCTATTACCGGCTATTGTTGTCTGCTCTTCGTGAGGGTGTGCTAGGGAGAAAATCACAGTCATCATCCTTGTCGGGGTAGTATTTTGTAATTTCCGACCTAAGTCACGTGCATGTTCTCCTTTGTTCTCTGACAACTCTCTGAACTGGAGTGCGTTACTATTACTGTCCCACTTTGAAGGAAAACTGAGAAGGAAGAAAGAAGTGGAGATAAAGGAGGGGTGAGGAGAGGAGTGGGGAGTAAATTGCTAAAGTGTTCATAGCCTGCTAGAAACAAGCAGGGGAGTCGAGTACCCCCACAGCACCTAGGCTGTATATGCCTGTATCTTCCTTCAAATCCCAGCAATGGGCATCCAAACACACTTGGCAAAGGTGTACTATAGCAGAAGGGAGAAGGCACACAGAGTCTCTGGACTCACTTGCCCTCTATACACACCAATTTCTTCACATCTCAGTTTTTTCCTCTGCAAAATGGGTATAACATGTGTAACAGCTTCAGATGGTAGTGCTCAAAATAAGACACCAGACATGATAATGCTTTTCAAACAGAAAACCAAATTTTATGATCATTGTTATTATTCAGGCTGTCTGGAACATGCTCTCCAAACTTCTTTCTCAGCCTGCAAACTCTCAAGTCAATGATTTTCTTTTCCCATGCTCTCCACAGTATTTTACACCTTTTCCCAAGAGCTATTGCTATCTATTGCTATCTGAGTCCCCATTCGTTAGACCTTGTGCTCTAAGAGGCCAGGACTGCTCATTTTCCATGGTTTGCCCCAAAGCTATCACACAGTATATACTCTGTGTGTCCTCTGCATAAAGAGACAAAGACGCCTCTGGATTCTTCAGTCTAACATTGTCGAGAGAGACAAGAAGAACGAAGAGAAATGTGAGAGAAGAAATATTCTTCTCTTTCTTGGTCTCTTCATCTCTGTTCCACTTCACTGGGTCATCTGGATTTAGAACAAGAACACTGCAAAACAAACTCTGAAACTAGTAGTTTAAAAGGATGCTTTGCATTTTTAGAAACCAGAGGAAAAAACGCCACAGCAGTTCCAGACTAAGAGCAGTTGACAAAGTTTCAACATGTGGGGTTAACCACGGACGAGGGATTGGAAAGCTACCATGGGGTCTAATCACAAGGCCAGAAGGCAGAATTCAGATGCCTAAGTTGGCCACATGGCCACGCCCAGCTACAAATCCATCATCGCCAACACAGTGCAGAATGACTCAGCTGGCCAGCTCAAGGTCAGAGTCACTTCAGCAGGGTAAGTAAGTCTGGGGGGTAGATTCTAACTGAAAATCCCAGCCAAGACTTTCATCTAGTCAAACTAATTCGCCCATACATGTGTTTAAAAAAACACTTGTCAGTAGAAAAATTTGACTTTTTAATAAATGGTGGTAAGACAACTGGGTAGCCATTGGGGAAAAGATAAAAATAGATGAGTATCTCACATCCAAAAACTAAAATAACTTCTGAGTCAATCAGAGATCTAAATGTAAGAAATAGTCACACAAGTTCTAGTAAAACAGATGAGTGTATTCCTTTAAACCTAAGAGTAGGTACAGGTTTTCTTTCTAATCGTAACTCAGAATTCACACCTGTAATCCCAGCACTCAGGAGGCTGAGGCAGGAGGATTGTCACAATTTCAAGGCCAGCCTGGACTACATAGTGAGACCCTATTTCAAAAACAAAAATCCAAATGAAAAAAAGGAAAGAATGGTCAATTTCACTACAGTAAAAAATGTTTAAGCTTTCTCATGATAAAAGCACCACAAACAAAATCAAAGCGGGGCGAAAAAATGGGAGAAAATATTTTAAACTTTATTTCAGATAAAGAGCTAACACTGGGGATTTAGCACAGTGGCGGAAGTGCCTGCTGGCAGGCACAAACTTGTGAGTTCGATCCCTGGTACCAAAAAAAGGAAAAGTAAAGAGCTAACTTTTCCAATATATCCTTTAAAAATTGAGGGAGGAAAGAACAAGTGTCTGATAGAAAAATGGACAAACTTGAATGAACAAACCACAAAGGAAAGAAATGCCCCTTAAACATACAAAAATGTTTGACTTCACTTGTGACCTTTAAAAATACAAATTAAACATAATGAGATAAAATATTTCACCTATTGGATTGGTAAAGTTAAAAACAATGGCAGCATATATTTTCGGCAAGACTGTGGACCAATACTCCAATATACTACTGGTGAGAATCCAAACCAGCCCGGCACTGTTGGAGGGGATTTGGGCAACATCTGACAAACTATGTATGCATTTACCTTTGACCCCATGCTAGAGCTTCACTCTAGATGTCCCCCAAAAACTTCACGTGCTCATAGGTGAGGCTCGTGGGGGGTGGCTAGATCTCGGGTGTGTGATGTTAGATTAGGGTGTGTGAATATAGATTAAGGGTGTGATAGCTAAATTAGTCCACTGATTGGAGTAGCACAGTTCTGGGTGTGGATAATGGGAAGGTCCACCCTGGGAGTACCCAAAAGATTTGTAACCTGGATGGAATAAAAGGGAAAGGGAGGCCCTTTGCTGCTGCTACACTGCTTCCTGCCTTCCATGCCACGAGCTCTCTCCTCTGCCAGGCCACCCCCTCCCCGCCTTGGAATCAGTCAACTATGAACTGAAACCTCTACAAACTGTGAGACAAAACAAACCTTTCCTCCTTTAGCTTGTGGGTGTCAAGTGTTTTGTACCAGCAAGAAGGAAGCAACTAAGACACCCAGCAATTCTAGCTCTCAGAATTTACCCTGAAGATACACCTCCAATCCTACAAAAATGCATATGGGCAAGGTTATTCACTGCAGCATCTTCTGGAATTGCTAAAATTGGGGAAAAAACACTAAATGTGCATATGTAGAAGTCTGATTTAAAATGTAGTATGTGTGTACAATGGATTGCTCTACAGCTGTAAAAAAAATGAGTGATTTCTAGAAAATATGGAAAAAACAAAGTACAAAATACTATCTGTAATGTACTATCTTTTGTATAAGAAGGTGTGATAGTCAATTTTAGGTGCCAACTTGACTGAATTAAGATGTTCTCAGTTGAGCACTGCATGGGGGTATAACTACGAGAGTATTTGCAGAGGAGATTGCCATGGGATCCAGTGCACTGAGTAAGAAGATCCACCTTCACCAACCTGAGTGGGCATCACCCACCCAGTTAGCCGAGGACTCTGATAAGACAAACAGCAGAAGAAAACAAATCCCACCCTTCAAGCTGGCATACAGTCTCCTGCCCTTGGACATCTGAATTCAAAGTTCTCCAGTCTTTGGAGAACTAATACCTTCCAATCTTTAAAGCTTTTGGCCTCAGACTAAGAGTTACACCATCAGCTTCCGTGTTCTGAGACTTTGAGTCTTGTGCTGA